>SZWC01002182.1:104417-140742 GCA_023375785.1 Penium margaritaceum
TGGTCAGAAACACACTGGTCAGAAACACAGTGGTCAGAAACACATCGGTCAGAAATACGGTGGTCAGAAACACAGTGGTCAGGAACACACTGGTCAGAAACACATTTGTTAGAAACACACTGGTCAGAAACACAGTGGTCAGAAAGAACAGTGGTCGGACACAAAGTGGTCAGAAACACACCGGTCAGAAACAGAGTGGTCAGAAACATCGTGGTCAGAATCACAGTGGTCAGAAACACACTGGTCAGAGGCACATTGGTCAGAAACACAGTGGTCAGAAACACACTGGCCAGAATCACTGTGGTGAGAAACAGAGTGGTAAGAAACACACTGGTCAGAAACGCATTGGTCAGAAACACAGTGGTCAGAAACACATTGGTCAGAAACACGCTGGTCAGAAACACACTGGTCAGAAACACAATGGTCAGAAACACACTGGTGAGAAACACGGTGGTTAGAAACACAGCTGTCGTAAACACAGTGATTATAATACACGATGGTCAGAAACACAGGAGTCAGTAACACACTGGTCAGAAACACAGTGGTCAGAAACAGTGGTTAGAAACACAGTGGTCAGAAACACAGTTGCAGAAACACACTGGTCCGAAACACAGTGGTCATAAACACACTTGTCAGAAACACAGTGGTCAGAAACACACTGGTCCGAAACACACTGGTCAGAAACATGGTGGTCAGAAACACACTGGTCAGAAACACAGTGGTCAGAAACACACTGGTAAGAAACACGGTGATCAGAAACACACTGGTCAGGAACACACTGGTCAGAAACACACTGATCAGAAACACAGTGGTCAGAAACACACTGGTCAGAAACACGGTGGTCAGAAAAACACTGGTCAGAAACACACTGGTCAGAAACACACTGTAGAGAAACACACCGGTCAGACACACAGTGGTCAGAAACACACTGGTCAGAAACACAGTGGTCAGAAACAGAGTGGTCAAAAACACACTGGTCAGAAACACTGTGGTCAGAAACACACTGGTCAGAAACACATTGGTCAGAAACACAGTGGTCAGAAACACAGTGGTCTGAAACACAGTGGTCAGAAACACAGTTGTCAGAATCACAGTGGTCAGAAACACAGTGGTCAGAATCACAGTGGTCAGAAACACAGTGCTCAGAATCACAGTGGTCAGAAACAGAGTGCTCAGAAACACAGTGGAGAAAAACACAGTGGTCAGAAACACACTGGTCATAAACACAGTTGTCCTAAACACACTGGTCAAAAACACACGGGTCCGACACACACTGGTCAGAACCATATCGGTCAGAAACACACTGGTCAGAAACACACTGGTCAGAAACACACTGGTCAGAAACACGGTGGTTAGAAACACGGTGGTCAGAAAGACGGTGGTTAGAAACACATTGGTCAGAAACACAGTGGTCAGAAACAGTGCTCAGAAACACAGTGGTCAGAAACACAGTTGTCAGGAACACACTCGTCC
Source organism: Penium margaritaceum (assembly GCA_023375785.1). NCBI lineage: Eukaryota > Viridiplantae > Streptophyta > Zygnematophyceae > Desmidiales > Peniaceae > Penium > Penium margaritaceum. Next base: position 105,891 of record SZWC01002182.1, read on the forward strand.
GGAACACAGTTGTCATAAACACACTGATCAGAAACACAGTGGTCAGAAACACACTGGTGGGAAACACACTGGTCAGAAACTCACTGGTCAGAAACACACTGGTCAGAAACACACTGGTCATAAACACACTGGTCAGAAACACACTGGTCAGGAACGCACTGGTCAGAAACACACTGGTCAGACACACAGTGGTCAGAAACACACTGGTCGGACACACAGTGGTCAGAAGCACGCTGGTCAGAAACACTGGTCAGAAACACACTGGTGTGAAACACACTGGTCAGAAACACAGTGGTCAGAAGCACGCTGGTCAGAAACACTGGTCAGAAACACACTGGTGTGAAACACACTGGTCAGAAACACAGTGGTCAGAAGCACGCTGGTCAGAAACACTGGTCAGAAACACACTGGTGTGAAACACACTGGTCAGAAACACAGTGGTCAGAAGCACGCTGGTCAGAAACACTGGTCAGAAACACACTGGTGTGAAACACACTGGTCAGAAACACAGTGGTCAGAAGCACGCTGGTCAGAAACACTGGTCAGAAACACACTGGTGTGAAACACACTGGTCAGAAACACAGTGGTCAGAAGCACGCTGGTCAGAAACACTGGTCAGAAACACACTGGTGTGAAACACACTGGTCAGAAACACAGTGGTCAGAAGCACGCTGGTCAGAAACACTGGTCAGAAACACACTGGTGTGAAACACACTGGTCAGAAACACAGTGGTCAGAAACACCGTGGTCAGAAACACACTGGTCAGAAACACACTGGTCAGAAACACAGTGGTCAGAAACACAGCGGTCAGAAACACAGAGGTCAGAAACACACTGGTCAGGAACACAATGGTCAGAAACACACTGGTCAGAAACACAGTGGTCAGAAACACAGTGGTAAGAAACACAGTGGTCAGAAACACACTGGTCCGACACACAGTGGTCAGAAGCACGCTGGTCAGAAACACTGGTCAGAAACACACTGGTGTGAAACACACTGGTCAGAAACACAGTGGTCAGAAACACACTGGTCAGAAACAAATTGGTCAGATACACAGTGGTCAGAAAGACAGTGTTCAGAAACACAGTGGTCAGAAGCACAGTGGTCGGAAAAACACTGGTCAAAAACACACTGGTCAGAAACACACTGGTCAGAAACACAGTGGTCAGAAAGACAGTGGTCAGAAACACACTGGTCAGAGGCACATTGGTCAGAAACACAGTGGTCAGAAACACACTGGCCAGAATCACCATGGTGAGAAACAGAGTGGTAAGAAACACACTGGTCAGAAACGCATTGGTCAGAAACACAGTGGTCAGAAACACATTGGTCAGAAACACGCTGGTCAGAAACACACTGGTCAGAAACACAATGGTCAGAAACACACTGGTCAGAAATACGGTGGTTAGAAACACGGCGGTCAGAAACACAGTGATTAGAAACACAATGGTCAGAAACACAGTGGTCAGTAACACACTGGTCAGAAACACAGTGGTCAGAAACAGTGGTTAGAAACACAGTGGTCAGAAACACAGTTGTCAGAAACACACTGGTCCGAAACACAGTGGTCATAAACACACTTGTCAGAAACACAGTGGTCAAGAATACACTGGTCCGAAACACACTGGTCAGAAACATGGTGGTCAGAAACACACTGGTCAGAAACACAGTGGTCAGAAACACACTGGTAAGAAAACACGGTGGTCAGAAACACACTGGTCAGGAACACACTGGTCAGAAACACAATGATCAGAAACACAGTGGTCAGAAACACACTGGTCAGAAACATGGTGGTCAGAAAAACACTGGTCAGAAACACACTGGTCAGAAACATTCCGTAGAGAAACACACCGGTCAGACACACAGTGGTCAGAAACACACTGGTCAGAAACACCGTGGTCAGAAACACAGTGGTCAGAAACACACTGGTCAGAAACACAGTGGTCAGAAACACAGCGGTCAGAAACACAGAGGTCAGAAACACACTGGTCAGGAACACAATGGTCAGAAACACACTGGTCAGAAACACAGTGGTCAGAAACACAGTGGTAAGAAACACAGTGGTCAGAAACACACTGGTCCGACACACAGTGGTCAGAAGCACGTTGGTCAGAAACACTGGTCAGAAACACACTGGTGTGAAACACACTGGTCAGAAACACAGTGGTCAGAAACAGTGGTTAGAAACACAGTGGTCAGAAACACAGTGGTCAGAAACACACTGGTCCGACACACAGTGGTCAGAAGCACGTTGGTCAGAAACACTGGTCAGAAACACACTGGTGTGAAACACACTGGTCAGAAACACAGTGGTCAGAAACACACTGGTCAGAAACACATTGGTCAGATACACAGTGGTCAGAAAGACAGTGTTCAGAAACACAGTGGTCAGAAGCACAGTGGTCGGAAAAAACACTGGTCAGAAACACACTGGTCAGAAACACACTGGTCAGAAACACAGTGGTCAGAAACACAGTGGTCAGAAACACACTGGTCAGAGGCACGTTGGTCAGAAACACATTGGTCAGAAACACATTGGCCAGAATCACTGTGGTGAGAAACAGAGTGGTAAGAAACACCCTGGTCAGAAACGCATTCGTCAGAAACACAGTGGTCAGAAACACATTGGTCAGAAACACGCTGGTCAGAAACACACTGGTCAGAAACACAATGGTCAGAAACACACTGGTCAGAGACACGGTGGTTAGAAACACAGCGGTCAGAAACACAGTGATTAGAAACACAATGGTCAGAAACACAGTGGTCAGTAACACACTGGTCAGAAACACAGTGGTCAGAAACAGTGGTTAGAAACACAGTGGTCAGAAACACAGTTGTCATAAACACACTGGTCCGAAACACAGTGGTCATAAACACACTTGTCAGAAACACAGTGGTCAAGAATACACTGGTCCGAAACACACTGGTCAGAAACATGGTGGTCAGAAACACACTGGTCAGAAACACAGTGGTCAGAAACACACTGGTAAGAAAACACGGTGGTCAGAAACACACTGGCCAGGAACACACTGGTCAGAAACACAATGATCAGAAACACAGTGGTCAGAAACACACTGGTCAGAAACACGGTGGTCAGAAAAACACTGGTCAGAAACACACTGGTCAGAAACATTCTGTAGAGAAACACACCGGTCAGACACACAGTGGTCAGAAACACACTGGTCAGAAACACAGTGGTCAGAAACACAGTGGTCAGAAACACACTGGTCAGAAACACAGTGGTCAGAAACACAGTGGTCAGAAACACATTGGTCAGAAACACAATGGTCAGAAACACAGTGGTCTGGAACACAGTGGTCAGAAAAACAGTTGTCAGAATCACAGTGGTCAGAAACACAGTGGTCAGAATCACAGTGGTCAGAAAGACAGTGCTCAGAATCACAGTGGCCAGAAACAGAGTGCTCAGAAACACAGTGGAGAGAAAGACAGTGGTCAGAAACACACTGGTCAGCGACACACTGGTCAGAGACACACTGGTCAGAAACGCAGTGGTCAGAAACACAGTGGTCAGAAACTTTGTGATCAGAAACACACTGGTCAGAAACACAATGGTCAGAAACACACTGGTCAGAAACACAGTGGTCAGAAATACACTGGTCAGAAACACAGTGGTCAGAAACACACTGGTCAGAAACACAGTGGTCGGAAACACACAGGTCAAAATACAGCGGTCAGGAACACACTGGTCAGAAACACAGGGGAAAGAAACACAGTGGTCCCAAACACGCGGGTCGTAAACACACTTGTCAGAAACACACTGGTTAGAAACACACTGGTCAGAAACACAGTGGTCAGAAACACAGTGGTCAGATACACAGTGCTCAGAAACACACTGGTCAGAAACACAGTGGTTAGAAACACACTGGTCAGAAACACGGTGGTCAGAAAACCACTGGTCAGAAACACACGGGTCCGAAACACAGTGGTCAGAAACACACTAGTCAGAAGCACGGTGGTCAGAAACACAGTGGTCAGAAACACAGTGGTCAGAAACACAGTGGTCAGTAACACACTGGTCAGAAACACAGTGGTCAGAAACACAGTGGTCAGAAACACAGTGGTCAGTAACACACTGGTCAGAAATACACTGGTCAGAAACACAGTGGTCAGAAACACAGTGGTCACAAACACAGTGGTCAGAAACACACTGGTCGGAAACACAGTGGTCAGTAACACAGTGGTCAGAAACACAGTGGTCATAAACACAGTGGTCAGAAGCACAGTGGTCAAATACACGGTGGTCAGAAACACAGTGGTCAGAAACAAAGTGGTCAGAAACACAGTGGTCAGAAACAAACTGGTCAAAAACACACTTGTCATAAACAGAGTGGTCAGAAACACAGTGGTCAGAAACACGGTGGTCAGAAACACAGTTGTCAGAAACACAGTGGTCAGAAACACAGTGTTCAAAAACACACTGATCAGAAACAAACTGGTCAGAAACACAGTGGTCAAAAACACAGTGGTAAAAAACACAGTGGTCAGAAAGACAGTGGTCAGAAACTGCGTGGTCAAAAGCACTGTGGTCAGAAGCACACTGGTCAGAAACACAGTGGTCAGAAACACAGTGGTCAGAAACACACTGGTGAGAAACACACTGGTCAGAAACACACTGGTAAGAAACACGGTGGTCAGAGACACAGTGGTCAGAAACACAGTGGTCACAAACACAGTGGTCAGAAACACACTGGTCGGAAACACAGTGGTCAGAAACACAGTGGTCCGAAACACAGTGGTCAGAAACACAGTGGTCACAAACACAGTGGTCAGAAACACACTGGTCGGAAACACAGTGGTCAGAAACACAGTGGTCCGAAACACAGTGGTCATAAACACAGTGGTCAGAAGCACAGTGGTCAGAAACACAGTGGTCAGGAAAATAGTGGTCAGAAACATAGTGGTCAGAAATACAGTGGTCAGAAACACAATGGTCAGAAACACAGTCGTCAGAAACACAGTGGTCTGAAACACAGTGAACAGAAACACAGTGCTCAGAAACACACTGGTCAGAAACACACCGGTCAGGGGCACAGTGGTCAGAAACACAGTGGTCAGAAACACAGTGTCAGGAAAACAGTGGTCAGACACACAGTGGTCAGAAACACACTGGTCAAAAACGCAATGGTCAGAAACATTGTGGAAAGAAAGACAATGGTCAGAAACACAGTGGTCAGAAACATGGTGGTCAGAAACACACTGGTCAGAAACACACCGGTCACAAACACACTGGTAAGAAACATGGTGGTCAAAAACACACTGGTCAGGAACACAGTGGTCAGAAACACACTGATCAGAAACACAGTGGTCAGAAACACACTGGTCAGAAACACGGTGGTCAGAAAAACACTGGTCAGAAACACACTGGTCAGAAAGACACTGTAGAGAAACACACCGGTCAGACACACAGTAGTCAGAAACACACTGGTCAGAAACACAGTGGTCAGAAACACAGTGGTCAGAAACACACTGGTCAGAAACACAGTGGTCAGAAACACGGTGGTCAGAAACACAGTTGTCAGAAACACAGTGGTCAGAAACACAGTGGTCAGAAACACAGTGGTCAGAAACACACTGGTCAGAAACACAGTGGTCAGAAACACGGTGGTCAGAAACACAGTTGTCAGAAACACAGTGGTCAGAAACACAGTGGTCAGAATCACAGTGGTCAGAAACACAGTGCTCAGAATCACAGTGGTCAGAAACAGAGTGCTCGGAAACATAGTGGAGAGAAACACAGTGGTCAGAAACACACTGGTCAGAAACACAGTGGTCCTAAACACACTGGTCAAAAACACACGGGTCCGAAACACACTGGTCAGAACCATAACGGTCGGAAACACACTGGTCAGAAACACATTGGTCAGAAACACACTGGTCAGAAACACGGTGGTTAGAAACACGGTGGTCAGAAAGACGGTGGTTAGAAGCACATTGGTCAGAAACACAGTGGTCAGAAACAGTGGTCAGAAACACGGTGGTCAGAAACACAGTTGTCAGGAACACACTGGTCCGAAACACAGTGATCATAAACACACTGGTCAGAAACACAGTGGTCAGAAACACACTGGTGGGAAACACACTGGTCAGAAACTCACTGGTCAGAAACACACTGGTCAGAAACACACTGGTCATAAACACACTGGTCAGAAACACACTGGTCAGGAATGCACTGGTCAGAAACACACTGGTCAGACACACAGTGGTCAGAAACACACTGGTCGGAAACACGGTGGTCAGAAACACAGTGGTCAGAAACACACTAGTCAGAAACACAGTGGTCAGAAGCACACTGGTCAGAAACACAGTGGTCAGAAACACAGTGGTCAGAAACACATTGGTCAGAAAAACAGTGGTCAGAACACAGTGGTCTGAAACACAGTGGTCAGAAACACAGTTGTCAGAAACACAGTGGTCAGAAACACAGTGGTCAGAATCACAGTGGTCAGAAACACAGTGCTCAGAAACACAGTGGAGAGAAACACAGTGGTCAGAAACACAGTTGTCAGAAACACAGTGGTCAGAAACACAGTGGTCAGAATCACAGTGGTCAGAAACACAGTGCTCAGAAACACAGTGGAGAGAAACACAGTGATCAGAAACACAGTAGTCAGAAACACAGTGGTCAGAAACAAACTGGTCAGAAACACAGTGGTCAGAAACACACTGGTCAGAAACACACTGGACCGAAACACACTCGTCAGAACCATATTTTTCAGAAACACACGGGTCAGAAACACCCTGGTCAGAAACACACTGGTCACAAACACACTTGTAAGAAACACACTGGTCAGAAACACACTGGTTAGAAACACAGTGATCAGAAACACATTGGTCAGAAACACATTGGTCAGAAACTCACTGGTCAGAAACACACTGGTCAGAAACACAGTGGTCAGAAACACACTTGTCAGAAACACAGTGCTCAGAAACACACTGGTCAGAAACACAGTGGTCAGAAACACAGTGGTCAGTAACACACTGGTCAGAAATACACTGGTCAGAAACACAGTGGTCAGAAACACAGTGGTCAGTAACACACTGGTCAGAAATACACTGGTCAGAAACACAGTGGTCAGAAACACAGTGGTCAGTAACACACTGGTCAGAAATACACTGGTCAGAAACACAGTGGTCAGAAACACAGTGGTCAGTAACACACTGGTCAGAAATACACTGGTCAGAAACACAGTGGTCAGAAACACAGTGGTCAGTAACACACTGGTCAGAAATACACTGGTCAGAAACACAGTGGTCAGAAACACAGTGGTCAGTAACACACTGGTCAGAAATACACTGGTCAGAAACACAGTGGTCAGAAACACAGTGGTCAGTAACACACTGGTCAGAAATACACTGGTCAGAAACACAGTGGTCAGAAACACAGTGGTCAGTAACACACTGGTCAGAAATACACTGGTCAGAAACACAGTGGTCAGAAACACAGTGGTCAGTAACACACTGGTCAGAAATACACTGGTCAGAAACACAGTGGTCAGAAACACAGTGGTCAGTAACACACTGGTCAGAAATACACTGGTCAGAAACACAGTGGTCAGAAACACAGTGGTCAGTAACACACTGGTCAGAAATACACTGGTCAGAAACACAGTGGTCAGAAACACAGTGGTCAGTAACACACTGGTCAGAAATACACTGGTCAGAAACACAGTGGTCAGAAACACAGTGGTCAGTAACACACTGGTCAGAAATACACTGGTCAGAAACACAGTGGTCAGAAACACAGTGGTCAGTAACACACTGGTCAGAAATACACTGGTCAGAAACACAGTGGTCAGAAACACAGTGGTCAGTAACACACTGGTCAGAAATACACTGGTCAGAAACACAGTGGTCAGAAACACAGTGGTCAGTAACACACTGGTCAGAAATACACTGGTCAGAAACACAGTGGTCAGAAACACAGTGGTCAGAAACACAGTGGTCAGAAACACACTGGTCAGAAACACACTGGTCAGAAACACAGTGGTCAGAAACACACTGGTCAGAAACACGGTGGTCAGAAACACACTGGTCAGAAACACACTGGTCAGAAACACACTGGTCAGAAACACAGTGGTCGGAAACACACAGGTCAAAATACAGCGGTCAGGAACACACTGGTCAGAAACACAGGGGTAAGAAACACAGTGATCCCAAACACGCAGGTCGTAAACACACTTGTCAGAAACACACTGGTTAGAAACACACTGGTCAGAAACACAGTGGTCAGAAACACAGTGGTCAGATACACAGTGGTAAGAAACACACTGGTCTGGAACACAGTGGTCAGAAACACACTGGTCAGAAGCACGGTGGTCAGAAAAACACTGGTCAGAAACACACGGGTCCGAAACACAGTGGTCAGAAACACACTAGTCAGAAGCACGGTGGTCAGAAACACAGTGGTCAGAAACACAGTGGTCAGAAACACAGTGGTCAGTAACACACTGGTCAGAAATACACTGGTCAGAAACACAGTGGTCAGAAACACAGTGGTCACAAACACAGTGGTCAGACACACTGGTCAGAAACACAGTGGTCATAAACACAGTGGTCATAAACACAGTGGTCAGAAGCACAGTGGTCAAAGACACGGTGGTCAGAAACGCAGTGGTCAGAAACAAAGTGGTCAGAAACACAGAGGTCAGAAACAAACTGGTCAAAAACACACTGGTCATAAACAGAGTGGTCAGAAACACAGTGGTCAGAAACACGGTGGTCAGAAACACAGTTGTCAGAAACACAGTGGTCAGAAACACAGTCTTCAAAAACACACTGGTCACAAACAAAGTGGTCAGAAACACAGTGGTCAAAAACACAGTTGTAAAAAACACAGTGGTCAGAAAGACAGTGCTCAGAAACTGCGTGGTAACAAGCACTGTGGTCAGAATCACACTGGTCAGAAGCACAGTGGTCAAAAACACAATGGTCAGCAACACAGTGGTCAGAAACACAGTGGTCAGAAACACACTGGTGAGAAACACACTGGTCAGAAACACACTGGTAAGAAACACATTGGTCAGAGACACAGTGGTCAGAAAAACAGTGGTCAGAAACACACTGCTCAGAAACGCAGTGGTCATAAACAAAGTGGTGAAAAACTCAGTGGTCAGAAACACACTGGTCAGAAACACAGTGGTCAGAAACACAGTGGTCAGAAACACAGTGGTCAAAAACACAATGGTCTGAAACACACTAGTCAGAAACATTGTGGTCAGAAACACACTGCTCAGAAAAACTGTGGTCAGAAACACAGTTGTCGGAAACCCAGTAGTCAGAAAAACAGTTGTCAGAAACACACAGTTCAGAACACACCGATCAGAAACACAGTGGTAAGAAACACACAGGTCAGAAACACCCTGTTCAGAAACACACTGGTTAGAAACACACTGGTCAGAAACACAGTGGTCAGAAACACACAGGTCAGAAACACCCTGTTCAGAAACACACTGGTTAGAAACACACTGGTCAGAAACACAGTGCTCAGAAAAAATAGTGGTCGGACACAAAGTGGTCAGAAACACACCGGTCAGAAACATCGTTGTCAGAATCACAGTGGTCAGAAACACACTGGTCAGAGGCACATTGGTCAGAAACACCGTGGTCAGAAACACACTGGCCAGAATCACTGTGGTCAGAAACAGAGTGTTAAGAAACACACTGGTCATAAACGCAGTGGTCAGAAACACAGTGGTCATAAACACATTGTTCAGAAACACGCTGGTCAGAAACACACTGGTCAGAAACACAATGGTCAGAAACACACTGGTCAGAAACACGGTGGTTAGAAACACAGCGGTCAGAAACACTGTGGTTAGAAACACCATGGTCAGAAATATAGTGGTCAGTAACACACTGGTCAGAAACACAATGGTCAGAAACAGTGGTTAGAAACACAGTGGTCAGAAACACAGTTGTCAGAAACACACTGGTCCGAAACACAGTGGTCATAAACACACTTGTCAGAAACACAGTGGTCAGAAACACACTGGTCAGAAACACACTGGTCAGAAACATGGTGGTCAGAAACACACTGGTCATAAACACACTGGTCGGAAACACACTGGTAAAAAACACGGTGGTCAGAAACACACTGGTCAGGAACACACTGGTCAGAAACACACTGATGAGAAACACAGTGGTCAGAAACACACTGGTCAGAAACACGGTGGTCAGAAACACACTGGTCAGAAACACACTGGTCAGAAACACACTATAGAGAAACACACCGGTCAGACACGCAGTGGTCAGAAACACACTGGTCAGAAACACAGTGGTCAGAAACACAGTGGTCAGAAACAAACTGGTCAGAAACACAGTGGTCAAAAACACACTGGTCAGAAACACAGTGGTCAGAAACAAACTGGTCAGAAACACATTGGTCAGAAACACAGTAGTCAGAAACACAGTGGTCTGAAACACAGTGGTCTGAAACACAGTTGTCAGAAACACAGTGGTCAGAAACACAGTGGTCAGAATCACAGTGGTCTGAAACAGAGTGCTCAGAAACACAGTGGAGAGAAACACAATGGTCAGAAACACTGTGGTCCGAAACACACTGGTCAAAAACACACTGGTCCGAAACACACTGGTCAGAACCATATTCGTCAGAAACACACTGGTCAGAAACACACTGGTCAGAAACACACTGGTCAGAAACACGGTGGTTAGAAACACGGTGGTCAGAAACATGGTGGTTAGAAACACATTGGTCAGAAACACAGTGGTCCGTAACACACTGGTCAGAAACACAGTGGTCAGAAACAGTGGTCAGAAACACAGTGGTCATAAACACAGTTGTCAGGAACACACTGGTCCAAAACACAGTGGTCATAAACACACTGGTCAGAAACACAGTGGTCAGAAACACACTGGTGGGAAACACACTGGTCAGAAACACACTGGTCAGAAACACATTGGTCATAAACACACTGGTCAGAAACCCACTGGTCAGGAACGCACTGGTCATAAACACACTGGTCAGACACACAGTGGTCAGAAACACACTGGTCAGAAACACGGTTGTCAAAAACACAGTGGTCAGAAACACACTGGTCAGAAACACAGTGGTCAGAAACACACTGGTCAGAAACACAGTGGTCAGAAACACAGTGGTCAGAAACACATTGGTCAGAAACACAGTGGTCAGAAACACAGTGGTCAGGAACACACTGGTCAGAAATACAGTGGTCAGAAACACAGTGGTCAGAAACACACTGGTCAGAAACACGGTTGTCAAAAACACAGTGGTCAGAAACACACTGGTCAGAAACACAGTGGTCAGAAACACACTGGTCAGAAACACAGTGGTCAGAAACACAGTGGTCAGAAACACATTGGTCAGAAACACAGTGGTCGGAAACACAGTGGTCTGAAACACAGTGGTCAGAAACACAGTTGTCAGAAACACAGTGGTCAGAAACACAGTAGTAAGAATCACAGTGGTCAGAAACATAGTGCTCAGAAACACAGTGGAGAGAAACACAGTGGTCAGAAAGACAGTGGTCAGAAACACAGTGGTCAGAAACAAACTGGTCAGAAACACAGTGGTCAGAAACACACTTGTCATAAACACACTCGACCGAAACACTCTTGTCAGAACCATATTGGTCAGAAACACATAGCGCAGAAACACACTGGTCAGAAACACACTGGTCAGAAACACACTTGTGAGAAACACACTGGTCAGAAACACACTGGTTAGAAACACAGTGATCAGAAACACAGTGGTCAGACACACATTGGTCAGAAACGCACTGGTCAGACACACACTGGTCAGAAACACAGTGGTCAGAAACACACTTGTCAGAAACACAGTGGTCAGAAACACACTGGTCAGAAACACACTGGTCAGAAACACACTGGTCAGAAACACAATGGCCAGAAACACAGTGGTCAGAAACACACTGGTCGGACACATAGTGGTCAGAAACACAGTGGTGCTAAACAGAGTGGTCAGAAACACAGTGGTCGGAAACACAATGGTCAGAAACACACCACTAAGGGGCACATTGGTCAGAAACACAGTGGTGAGAAACACACAGGTCACAAACACTATGGTAAGAAACACAGTGGTCAGAAACACAGTGGTCAGGAACACAGTGGTAAGAAACACAGTGATCAGAAACACAGTGGTCAGAAACACAGTGGTCAGAAACACACTGTTCTGACACACAGTGGTCAGAAGCACGCTGGTCAGAAACACTGGTCAGAAACACACTGGTCTGAAACACACTGGTCAGAAACACAGTGGTCAGAAACACACTGGTCAGAAACACATTGGTCAGAGACACAGTTGTCAGAAACATAGTGGTCAGAAACACAGTGGTCAGAAGCACAGTGGTCGGAAAAACACTGGTCAGAAACACACTGGTCAGAAACACACTGGTCAGAAACACAGTGGTCAGAAACACAGTGGTCAGAAACACACTGGTCAGAGACACACTGGTCAGAGACACACTGGTCAGAAACACAGTGGTCAGAAACACCGTGGTCAGAAACTTTGTGATGGGAAACACACTGGTCAGAAACACAACGGTCAGAAACACACTCGTCAGAAACACAATGGATAGAAATACACTAGTCAGAAACACACTGGTCAGAAACACACTGGTCAGAAACACAGTGGTCGGAAACACACAGGTCAGAAATACAGCGGTCAGGAACACACTGGTCAGAAACACAGGGGTAAGAAACACAGTGGTCCCAAACACACTTGTCAGAAACACACTGGTTAGAAACACATTGGTCAGAAACACAGTGGTCAGAAACACAATGGTCAGATACACAGTGGTCAGAAACACACTGGTCAGGAACACAGTGGTCAGAAGCACACTGGTCAGAAACACGGTGGTCAGAAAAACACTGCTCAGAAACACACTGGTCCGAAACACAGTGGTCAGAAACACACTAGTCAGAAGCACGGTGGTCAGAAACACAGTGGTCAGAAACACAGTGGTCAGAAACACAGTGGTCAGGAACACACTGGTCAGAAATACACTGGTCAGAAACACAGTGGTCAGAAACACAGTGGACACAAACACAGTGGTCAGAAACACACTGGTCAGAAACACAGTGGTCAGAAACACAGTGGTCAGAAGCACAGTGGTCAGAAACACAGTGGTCAGGAAAACAGTGGTCAGAAACATAGTGGTCAGAAATACCGTGGTCAGAAACACAATGGTCAGAAACACAGTCGTCAGAAACACAGTGGTCTGAAACACAGTGAACAGAAACACAGTGCTCAGAAATACACTGGTCAGAAACACACCGCTCAGGGGCACAGTGATCATAAACACAGTGGTCAGAAACACAGTGTCAGGAAAACAGTGGTCAGACACACAGTGGTCAGAAACACACTGGTCAAAAACGCAATGGTCAGAAACACTGTGGAAAGAAAGACAATGGTCAGAAACACAGTGCTCAGAAGCAGAGTGGTCGGAAACACAGTGGTCAAAAACACAGTGGTCACAAACACATTGGTCAGAAATACAGTGGTCAGAAACACAATGGTCAGAAACACAGTGGTCGGTAACACACTGGTCAGAAACACACTGGTCAGAAACACGGTGGTCAGAAACACACTGGTCAGAAACAAATTGGTCCAAAACACAGTTGTCAGAAACACAGTGGTCAGGCACAAAGTGGTCAGGAACACAGTGGTAAGCAACACAGTGGTCAGAAACACATTGGTCAGGAACACAGTGGTCAGAAACACAGTGGTCAGAAACACAGTGGTCAGAAACACGGTGGGCAGACACACAGTGGTCAGCAACGCAGTCGTCAGAATCACAGTGGTTAGAAACACAGTGGTAAGAAACACAGTGGTGAGAATCACAGTGGTCAGAAACACACTGGTCAGAAACACAGTGGTCAGAAACACACTGGTCACAAACACACTCGTCAGAAACAGACCGGTCCAAAACAAAGTGTTCCGAAACACACTGGTCAGATAAACACTGGTCAGAAACACACTGGTCATAAACATACTGGTCAGAAACACACTTCTCAGAAACACAGTGGTTAGAAAGACACTGGTCAGAAACACAGTGGTCAGAAACACTTTGGTCAGAAACACAGTGGTCAGAAACACACTGGTCAGAAACAGAGTGGTCAGAAACATAGTGGTCAGAAACACAGTGGTCAGAAACACACCGGTCAGAGTCACAGTGGTCAGAAACACAGTGGTCTGAAAGACACTGGTCCGAAACACTGTGGTCAGAAACACAGTGGTTAGAAACACAGTGGTCAGAAAAACATTGTTAGAGACACACTGGTCAGAAATACAGTGCTCAGAGACACACAGGTCAGAAACACAGTGGTCAGAAACACAGTGGTCAGAAACACAGTGGTCAGAAACACAGTGGTCAGAAACACAGTGGTTAGAAACACAGTGGTCAGAAAAACATTGTTAGAGACACACTGGTCAGAAATACAGTGCTCAGAGACACACAGGTCAGAAACACAGTGGTCAGAAACACAGTGGTCAGAAACACAGTGGTCAGAAACACAGTGGTCAGAAACACAGTGGTCTGAAATACAGTGGTCAGAAACACAATGGTCATAAACACAGTGGTCAGAAACACAGAGGTCAGAAACACAGTGGTCAGAAACATAGTGGTCAGAAAAACATTGGTCAGGAACACGGTGGTCAGAAACACAGTGACAAGAAACAAAGTGGTCAGAAACACAGTGGCCAGAATCACAGTGATCAGAAACACAGTGGTCAGAAACATGGTGGTGAGAATCACATTGGTCAGAAATACACTGGTCAGAAGCATAGTAGTCAGAAACACACTGGGCAGAAACACACTGGTCAGAAACACACTGGTCAGAAACATATTGGTCCGACACACACTGGTCAGATTCACACTGGCCAGAAACACACATGTCAGAAACACACTGGTCAGAAACACACTGGTCAGTAACACAGTGGTCAGAAACAAAGTGGTCAGAAACACACTAGTCAAGAACACAGTGGTCAGAAACACACTGGTCAGGCACACAGTGGTAAAAAACACACTGGTCATACACACAGTTGTCAGAAAAACAGTGGTCAGAAACACAGTGGTCAGAAACACAATGGTCAGAAACACACTGGTGAGAAACACACTGGTCAAAAACACAGTGGTCAGATAGACAGTGGTCAGAAACACAGTGGTCAGAAACACAGTGGTCAGAAACACGATGGTCAGAGACACACCGGTCATAAACACTTTGGTCAGAAACACAGTGGTCAGAAACACATTGGTCAGAAACACACTGGTCAGAAACACAGTGGTCAAATACACGGTGGTCAGAAACACAGAGGTCAGAAACAAAGTGGTCAGAAACACAGTGGTCAGAAACCCACTGGTCATAAACAGATTGGTCAGAAACACAGTGGTCAGAAACATGGTGGTCAGATACACCGTTGTCAGAAACACAGTGGTCAGAAACACAGTGTTCAAAAACACACTGGTCAGAAACAAACATGTCAAAAACACAGTGGTCAAAAACACAGTGGTAAAAACCACAGTGGTCAGAAACAGTGTGGTAAAACGCACTGTGGTCTGAAGCACACTGGTCAGAAACACAGTGGTCAGAAACACAATGGTCAGCAACACAGTGGTCAGAAACACAGTGGTCGGAAACACACTGGTGAGAAATACACTGGTCAGAAACACACTGCTTAGAAACACAGTGGTCAGAGACACAGTGGTCAGAAAACAGTGGTCAGAAACACACTGGTCAGAAACACACTGGTCTGAAACACACTCGTCAGAAACACAGTGGTCAGAAACACAATGGTCTGAAACACACTGGTCAGAAACACAGTGGTCAGGAAGACACTGGTCAGAAACAAAGTGGTGAGAAACCAATTGTTCACACACACTGTGGTAACAAACACAGTGGTCAGAAACACACTGGTCAGAAACACAGTGGTCAGAAACACACTGGTCAGAAACACAGTGGTCAGAAATACACTGGTCAGAAACACAGTGGTCAGAAACACACTGGTCAGCAACACAGTGGTCAGAAACACTTTGGTCAGAAACACAGTGGTCAGAAACACACTGGTCAGAAACACACTGGTCAGAAAACACAGTGGTGAGAAACACAGTGGTCAGAAACACAGTGGTCAGAAACACACTGGTCAGAAACACAGTGGTCAGAAACACAGTGGTCAGAAACACAGTGGTCAGAAACACACTGGTCAGAAACACACTGGACAGAAACACAGTGGTCAGAAACACGGTGGTCAGAAACACATTGGTCAGAACTGCAGTGGTCAGAAACAAGCTGGTCAGAAACACACTGGTCAGAAACACAGTGGTCAGAAACACAGCCGTCAGAAACACAGTGGTCAGAAACACACTGGTCAAAAACACAGTGGTCAGAAACACATTGGTCAGAAACACAGTGGTTAGAAACACACTGGTCAGAAAAACACTGGTCAGAAACACAGTGGTCAGAAACACATTTGTCAGAAGCACACTGGTCAGAAATACACTGGTCAGAAACACGGTGGTCAGAAACACAGTAGTCACACACACACTGGCCTGAAACAGAGTGGTCAGAAACACATTGTTCAGAACTGCAGTGGTCAGAAACACACTGGTCAAACACACAGTGGTCAGAAACGCACTGGTCAGAAACACAGTGGTCAGAAACACACTTGTCGGAAACACAGTGGTCAGAAACACACTGGTTAGAAACACAGTGGTCAGAAACACAGTGGCCAAAAAGACATTGGTCAGAAACAGAGTGCTCAGAAACACAGTGGTCAGAAACACACTGGTCAGAACACAGTGGTCAGAAAGACACTGGTCATAAACACATTGGTCAGAAACACATTTGTCAAAAACACGGTAGTCAGAAACACAGTGGTCAGAAACACAGTGGTCAGAAGCACAGTGGTCAGAAACACACTAGTTAGAAACACAGTGGTCAGAAGCACACTGGTCAGAAACACGGTGGTCAGAAACACAGTGGTCAGAAACATAGTTGTCAGAAACACACTGTTCAGAAACACACTGTTCAGAAACACACTTGTCAGAAACACAGTGGTTAGAAACACAATGGTCATAAACACACTGGTCAGAACCACAGTGGTCATAAACTCAGTGGTCAG
Source organism: Penium margaritaceum (assembly GCA_023375785.1). Lineage (NCBI taxonomy): Eukaryota > Viridiplantae > Streptophyta > Zygnematophyceae > Desmidiales > Peniaceae > Penium > Penium margaritaceum. Next base: position 123,026 of record SZWC01002182.1, read on the forward strand.
AAACACAGTGGTAAAAAACACACTGGTCAGAAACACACTGGTTAGAAACACACTGGTCAAAAAACACACTGGTCAGAAACACACTGGTCAGAAACACACTGACCAGAAACACAGTGGTCGCAAACACACTGGTCAGAAGGAAAGTGGTAAGAACACAGTGGTCAGCAACACATTAGTCAGAAACACAGTGGTCAGAGAGGCACTGTTCGGAAACACAATGGTGGGAAACACGGTAGTCAGAAACACACTGGTCAGAAACACAGTGATCAGAAACAAAGTGGTCAGCAACACAGTGGTCAGAAACACACTGGTCAGAAACACACTGGTCAGAAACACAGTGATCAGAAACACAGTGGTTGAAAAAACACTGGTCACAAACACAGTGGTCAGAAACACTCCAATCAGAAAGACACTGGTCAGAAACACGGTGGTCAGAAACACAGTGGTCAGAGACATGTTCGTCAGAAACACAGTGGTCAGAAACGCACTGGTCAATAACGCGGTGGTCAGAAACAAACTGGTAAGAAAAACACTGGTCTGAAACACACTGGTCAGAAACACAGTGGTCAGAAGCACACTGGTCAGAAACACACTGGTCGGAAACACAGTGGTCAGAGACACACTGGTCAGAAAGACAATGGTCAGATCTAGTTAGAAACACAGTGGTCATAAACACACTGATCAGAACACATTGATCAGAAACACACTTGTCAGAAAACACAGTTGTCACAAACACGGTGGTCAGAAACACAGTGGTCAGAAACACAGTGGTCAGAAACACAGTGGTCAGAAACACACTGGTCAGAAGCGCACTGGTCATAAACAAGTTGGTCAGAAACACAGTGCTCAGAAACACAGTTGTCAGAAATACACTGGTCAGAGACACAGTGGTCAGAAACACAGTGGTCAGAAGTACAGTGGTTATAAACACACTTGTCAGAATCACACTGCCTATAAACACACTGGTCAAAAACACAGGGGTCAGAAACACAGTGATCGGAAACAAAGTGGTCAGAAACACAGTTGTCGGAAACACACTGGTCAGAAACACAGTTGTCAGAAACACACTGGTCAGAAACACACTGGTAAGAAACACAGTGGTCAGAAACACAGTGGTCAGAAACACATTGGTCAGAAACACAGTGGTTAGGAACACCGTGTTCAGAAAAACTCTGGTCAGAAACACAGTGGCCACAAACACACTGGTCAGAAATATATTGGTCAGAAACACGGTGGTCAGAAACGCAGTAGTCACACACACCCTGGCCAGAAACAGAGTGGTCGGAAACACATTGTTCAGAACCGCAGTGGTCAGAAACACACTGGTCAAAAACACAGTGGTCAGAAACACATTGGTCAGAAACACAATGGTCAGAAACGCACTGGTCAGAAACACAGTCGTCAGAAACACAGTGGTCAGAAGCACAGTGGTCAGAACCACAATTGTCAGAAACACACTGGTCAGAAACACAGTGGTCAGAAACACAGTGGTCAGAAACACAGTGGTCAGAAAGACACTGTTCGAAAACACAGTGGTCGGAAAATGGGTGGACAGAAACACACTGGTCAGAAACACACTGGTAAGAAACACAGTGGTCAGAAATACAGTGGTCAAAAACACACTGGTCAGAAACACAGTGGTCAGAAACACACTGGTCAGAAACACTGTGGTCAGAAAGACACTGGTCAAAAACACAGTGGTCAGAAACACACTGGTCAGAAACACAGTGGTCAGAAACGCACTGGTCACAAACATAGTGGTCAGAAACAAACTGTTCAGAGAAACACTGGTCAGAAACACACTGGTCAGAAACACAGTGGTCAGAAACACACTGGTCAGAAACACACTTGTCGGAAGCACAGCGGTCAGAAACACACTGGTGAGAAAGACGCTGGTTAGAAACACAGTGGCCAGAAAGACATTGGTCAGAAACAGAGTGCTCAGAAACACAGTGGTCAGAAACACACTGGTCAGAACACAGTGGTCAGAGAGACACTGGTCATAAACACACTGGTCAGAAACACATTTGTCAGAAACACGGTAGTCAGAAACACAGTGGTCAGAAACACAGTGGTCAGAAGCACAGTGGTCAGAAACACACTGGTCAGAAACACACTGGTCAGAAACACAGTGATCAGAAGCACACTGGTCAGAAACACGGTGGTCAGAAACACAGTGGTCAGAAACACAGTTGTCAGAAACACACTGGTCAGAAACACAGTGGTCAGAAACACACTGGTCAGAAACACAGTGGTTAGAAACACAATGGTCATAAACACATTGGTCAGAACCACAGTGGTCATAAACACAGTGGTCAGAAACACTTTGGTCAAAAATACACTGGTCACAAACACACTGGTTAGAAACACACTGGTCAAAAAACACACTGGTCAGAAACACACTGGTCAGAAACACACTAGCCAGAAACACAGTGGTCGGAAATACACTGGTCAGAAGCAAAGTGGTAAGAAACACAGTGGTCAGCAACACATTGGTTAGAAACACAATGGTCAGAGAGACACTGTTCGGAAACACAGTGGTCAGAAACACACTGGTCAGAAACAAACTGGTCAGAAACACAGTGGTCAGAAGCACAGTGGTCGAAAACACACTGGTCACAAACACAGTGGTCAGAAACACACTAGTCAGAAACTCTGTGGTCAGAATGACACTGGTCAGAAACACGGTGGTCAGAAACACAGTGGTCAGAAACACGTTGGTCAGAAACACAGTGGTCAGAAACGCACTGGTCAGAAATGCGGTGGTCAGAAACACACTGGTAAGAAAAACACTGGTCTGAAACATACTGGTCAGAAACACATTGGTCAGAAACACACAGATCAAAAACACACTGGTCGGAAACACAGTGGTCAGAGACGCACTCGTCAGAAAGACAATGGTCAGATCTAGTTAGAAACACAGTTGTCAGAACACAGTGGTCAGAAACACAGTGGTCAGAAACACAGTGGTCACAAACACACTTGTCAGAAACACACTGGTTAGAAACACAACTGTCAGAAACACAGTGGTCAGAAACACTCTGGTCAGAAGCACACTGGTCATAAACAAGTTGGTCAGAAACACAGTGTTCAGAAACACAGTTGTCAGAAACACACTGGTCAGAGACACACTGGTCAGAAACACAGTGGTCAGAAACACAGTGGTTAGAAACACACTGGTCAGAATGACACTGCCTGTAAACACACTGGTCAAAAACACAGGGGTCAGAAACACAGTGGTGAGAAACAAAATGGTCAGAAACACAGTTGTCGGAAACACACCGGTCAGAACACAGTGGTCAGAAACACACTGGTCAGAAACACACTGGTGAGAAACACAGTGGTCAGAAACACTGTGGTCAGAAACACAATGGTCAGAAACACACTGGTCAGAAACACAGTGGTCAGAAACACAGTTGTCCGAAACACAGTGGTCTATAATACACTGGTCAGAAACACATGGGTCAGAAACACACTGGTCAGAAACACACTGGATAGAAACACAGTGGTCAGAAACACGGTGGTCAGAAACACATTGGTCAGAACTGCAGTGGTCAGAAACAAGCTGGTCAGAAACACACTGGTCAGAAACACAGTGGTCAGAAACACAGCGGTCAGAAACACAGTGGTCAGAAACACACTGGTCAGAAACACAGTGGTCAGAAACACATTGGTCAGAAACACAGTGGTTAGAAACACCCTGGTCAGAAAAACACTGGTCAGAAACACACTGGTCAGAAATAGAGTTGTCAGAAACACGCTGGTTAGAAACACACTGGTCAGAAACACAGTGGCCAGAAACACACTGGTCAGAAATACGCTGGTCAGAAACATGGTGGTCAGAAACACGGTGGTCAGAAACGCAGTAGTCACACACACACTGGCCAGAAACAGAGTGGTCGGAAACACATTGTTCAGAACTGCAGTGGTCAGAAACACACTGGTCAAAAACACAGTGGTCAGAAACCCAGTGGTCAGAAATACAATGGTCAGAAACGCACCAGTAAGAAACACAGTCGTCAGAAACACAGTGGTCAGAAACACAGTGGTCACAACCACAGTTGTAAGAAACACACTGGTCAGAAACACAGTGGTCAGAAACACACTGGTCAGAAACACAGTGGTCAGAAACACACTGGTCAGAATCACACTGGTTAGGAACACACTGGTCAGAAACACAGTGGTCAGAAACACAGTGGTCCGAAACAAAGTGGTCAGAAACACATTTGTTAGAAACACACTGGTCAGAAACACACTGGTTAGAAACACACTGGTCAGAAACACAGTGGTCAGAAAGACACTGTTCGAAAACACACTGGTCAGAAACACATTTGTTAGAAACACACTGGTCAGAAACACAATGGTCAGAAACACAGTGGTCATAAACACAGTAGAAAAAAACACACTGGTCAGAAACACAGTGGTCAGAAACACACAGGTCAGAAACACAGTGGTTAGAAAGACACTGGTCAGAAACACAGTGGTCATAAACACACTAGTCGGAGACACCGTGGTAAAAAACACAGTGGTCAGAAACACCATGGTCAGAAACGCACTGGTCAGAAACACAGTGGTCAGAAACACAGTGATGGGAAACACATTGGTCAAAAACACACTGGTCAGAAACACACTGGTCGCAAACAAAGTGGTCAGAAACACACTGGTCAGACACACACTGGTCACAAACATACTTGTCAGAAACACGGTGGTCAGAAACGCACTGGTTAGAAACACGGTGGTCAGAAACGCAGTGGTCAGAAACACACTGGTCAGAAACACTGTGGTCAGAAACACACTGGTCAGAAACACAGTGGTCAGAAAGACACTGGTCAGAAACACAGTGGTCAGAAATGCAGTGGTCATAAACACATTGGTCAGAAACACAGTGGTCGGAAACGCACTGGTCAGAAGCACTGTGGTCAGAAACACACTGGTCAGAAAAACGGTGGTCAGAAACACACTGGTCAGAAACACAGTGGTCGGAAACACACTGGTCAGAAACACACTTGTCGGAAACACAGTGGTCAGAAACACACTAGTCAGAAAGACACTGTTCAGAAACACAGTGGCCAGAAAGACATTGGTCAGAAAGAGAGTGCTAAGAAACACAGTGGTCAGAAACACACTGGTTAGAACACAGTGGTCAGAAAGACACTGGTCATAAACACACTGGACAGAAATACATTTGTCAGAAACACAGTAGTCAGAAACACAGTGGTCAGAAACACAGTGGTCAGAACACAGTGGTCAGAAACACGAAGGTCAGAAACACAGTGGTCAGAAACACACTGGTCAGAAACACAGTGGTTAGGAACACAATGGTCAGAAACACACTGGTCAGAACCACAGTGGTCATAAACACAGTGGTCAGAAACACCGTGGTCAAAAAAACAATGGTCAGAAACACACTGGTTAGAAACACACTGGTCAAAAAACACACTGGTCAGAAACAGACTGGCCAGAAACACAGTGGTTGGAAACACACTGGTCAGAAGCAAAGTGGTAAGAAACACAGTGGTCAGCAACACATTGGGCAGAAATACAGTGGTCAGAGGGACACTGTTCGGAAACCCAGTGGTCTGAAACACGGTGGTCAGAAACACACCGGTCAGAAACACACTGGTCAGAAACACAGAGGTCAAAAACACAGTGGTCGAAAACACACTGATCACAGATACAGTGGTCAAAAACACACTGGTCAGAAATACAGTGGTCAGAAACACACTGGTCTGAAACACTGTGGTCAGAAAGACACTGGTCAGAAACACAGTGGTCAGAAACACATTGGTCAGAAACACAGTGGTCAGAAAGGCACTGGTCAGAAGCACTGTGGTCAGAAACACACTGGTCAGAAAAACGGTGGTCAGAAACACACTGGTCATAAACACAGTGGTCGGAAACACACTGGTCAGAAACACACTTGTTAGAAACACAGTGGTCAGAAACACACTGGTCAGAAAGACACTGGTCAGAAACACAGTGGTCAGAAAACACCGGTCAGAAACAGAGTGCTCAAAAACACAGTGGTCAGAAACAAACTGGTCAGAACACAGTGGTCAAAAACACACTGGTCATAAACACACTGGTCAGAAACACATTTGTCAGAAACACGGTAGTCAGAAACACACTGGTCAGAAACACAGTGGTCAGAAACTCAGTGGTCGGAAACACAGTGGTCAGAAACGCAATGGTCAGAAACACGGTGGTCAGAAACACAGTGGTCGTAAACACAGTTGTCAGAAACACACTGGTCAGAAACAAAGTGGTGAAAAACACACTGGTTAAAAACACACTGGTCAAAAAACACACTGGTTAGAAACACACTGGCCAGAAACACGGTGGTTGGAAATACACTGGTCAGAAACAAAGTGGTAAGAAACACACTGGTCAGATACATAGTGGTCAGAACCACAGTGGTCGAAAACACTCTGGTCACAAACACGGTGGTCAGAAACACACTGGTCAGAAACACTGTGGTCAGAAAGACACTGGTCAGAAACACGGTGGTCAGAAACATAGTGGTCAGAAACACGTTGTTCAGAAACACAGTGGTCAGAAACGCACTGGTCAGAAACGCGGTGGTCAGAAACACACTGGTAAGAAAAACACTGGTCTGAAACACACTGGTCAGAAACACAGTGGTCAGAAACACACTGGTCAGAAGCACACTGGTCACAAACACAGTGGTCAGAAAGACACTGGTCAGATCTGGTTAGAAACACAGTGGTCAGAAACATACTGGTCAGAAGACAGTGATCAGAAACACATTGGTCCGAAACACAGTTGTCAGAAACACGGTGGTCAGAAACACGGTGGTCAGAAACACAGTGGTCAGAAACACAGTGGTCAGAAACACACTTGTCAGAAACACACTGGTGAGAAATGCACTGGTCAGAAACACGTTGGTCAGAAACACAATGGTCAGAAACACAGCTGTCAGAAACACAGTGGTCAGAGACACAGTGGTCAGAAACACAGTGGTCAGAAACGTAGTGTTTAGAAACACACTGGTCAGAATCACCGTGGTCAGAAACAAAGTGGCCAGAAACACAGCTGTCGGAAACACACTGGTCAGAAACACAGTGGAAAAAAACAAACAGGTTAGAAACACACTGGTCAGAAACACAGTGGTCAGAAACACAGTTGTCGGAAACACAATGGTCAGAAACACACTGGTCAGAAACACAGTGGTCAGAAACACAGTTGTTGGGAATACAATGGTCAAAAACACACTGGTCATAAACACAGTGGTCAGAAACACACAGGCCAGAAACACACAAGTTAGAAACACACCTGTCAGAAACACACAGGTCAGAAACACACTGGTCAGAGACACACTGGTCAGAAACACACTGGTCAGAACAACAGTGGTCAGAAACACAGTGGTCAGACACACACTGGTCAGAAACACACTGGTCAGAAACACACTGGTTAGAAACACACTGGTCAGAAACACACTGGTCAGAAACACACTGGTCAGAAACACACTGGTCAGAAACATAGTGGTCAGAAACACACTGGTCAGAAACACAGTGGTCAAAAGAGACACTGCTGGGAAACACAGTGGTCGGAATTACGGTGGTCAGAAACACACTGGTCAGAAACACAGCGGTCAGAAACACAGTGGTCGAAAACACACTGGTCACAAACACAGTGGCCAGATACACACCGGTCAGAAACACTGAGGTCAGAAAGACACTGGTCAGAAACAGAGTGATCAGAAACACAGTGGTCAGAAACTCTTTGGTCAGAAACACAGTGGTCAGAAACGCACTGGTCAGAAACACAGTGGTCAGAAACACACTGGTCAGAAGAACACTGGTCAGAAACACACTGGTCAGGAACACAGTGGTCAGAAACACACTGGTCTGAAACACGCTGGTCGGAAACACAGTGGTCATAAACACACTGGTCAGAAAGACACTAGTCAGAAACACAGTGGTCAGAAAGACACTGGTCAGAAGCACAGTTGTCAGAAACACAGTGGTCAGAAGCACACTGTTTAAAAACACACTGGTCAGAAATACAGTTGTAAGAAACACGGTGGTCAGAAACACAGTGGTCAAAAACACAGTGGTCATAAACACAGTGGTCAGAAACACACTGGTCAGAGACACACTGGTCAGAAACACAGTGGTCAGAAGCACACTGATCAGAAACACACTGGTCAGAAACACAGTGGTCAGAAACACAGTGGTCAGAAACACAGTGCTAAAAAAAACACTGGTCATAAACAAAGTGGTCAGAAACACAGCTATCAGAAACACAAAGATCAAACACATTGGTCAAAAACACAGTGGCCAGAAACACGGTGGTCAGATACACACTGGTCAGAAACACACAGGCCAGAAACACAGTGGTCAGAAACACAGTGGTGAGAAACAAACTGGTCAGAGACACGTTGGTCAGAAACACACTGGTCAGGAACAGACTGGTCTGAAACACAGTGGTCAGAAACACTGTGGTCAGAAACACGGTGGTCAGAAACACAGTGGTCGGAAACACACTGGTCACAAACACAGTGGGCAGAAACACACTGGTCAGAAACACTGTGGTCAGAAAGACACTGGTCAGAAACACAGTGGTCAGAAACACAGTGGTCAGAAACACACCAGTCAGAAACACATTGATCAGAAACACAGTGATCAAAGACACAGTGGTGGGAAACACACTGGCGAGAAACACAGTGGTCAGGAACACAGTGGTCAGAAACACAGTGGTCAGAAACACAGTGGTCAGAAACACACAGGACAGAAATACACTGGTCAGAAACACAGTGGTCAGAAACACATTGGTCAGAAACACAGTTGTCAGAAAAACAATGGTCAGACCACTGTGGTCAGAAACACACTGGTCGGAAACACACTGGTCAGAAACATAGTGGTCAGAAACACACTGGTCAGAAACACAGTGGTGAGAAACACACTGGTCAGAGACACACTGGTTTGAGATATAGTGGTCAGAAACACGGTGGTCAGAAACACAGTGGTCAGAAACACACTGGTCAGAAACACAGTGGTCATAAACACACTGGTCAGAAACAGACTGGTCATGAACACGGTGGTCAGAAACACATTGGTCAGAAACACACCGGTCAGAAACACAGTGGTCAGAAACACACCGGTCAGAAACACAGTGGTCCGAAACACAGTGGTCAGAAACACGGTGGCTAGAAACACTCTGGCCAGAAACATAGTGGTCAGGAACACAGTGGTCAGAAACACAGTGGTAAGAAACACAGTGGTCAGCAACACACTGGTCAGAGACACTGGTGTCAGAAACACACTGGTGAGAAACACACTGGTCAGCAACACAGTGGTCAGAAACACACTGGTCAGAAACACAGTGGTCAGAAACACAGTGGTCAGCAACACATTGGTCAGAAATACAGTGGTCAGAAACACGCTGGTCAGAAACACAGTGGTCAGAAAGACAATGGTCAGAAACACAGTGGTCAAAAACACAGTGGTCAGAAACACACTGGTCAGAAACACACTGGTCAGAAACACACTGGTCAGAAATACACTGGTCAGAAACACAGTGGTCAGAAACACACTGGTCAGAAGCACACTGGTCGGAAACACAGTGGTCAGAAACACCCTGGTCAGAAAGACACTGGTCAGAAACACAGTGGTCAGAAAGACACTGGTCATAAACAGGATAGTCAGAAACACAGTGGTCAGAACTCAGTGGTCAGAAACACACTGGTCAGAAACACACTGGTTAGAAACACAGTTGTCAGAAACACGGTGGTCAGAAACACAGTGGTCAGAAAAACAGTGGTCAGAAACACACTGGTCAGAGACACACTGGTCAGAAACACAGTGGTCAGAAGCACACTGATCAGAAACACACTGGTCAGAAACACAGTGGTTAAAAAGACACTGGTCAGAAACACAGTGGTCAGAAGCACACTGATCAGAAACACACTGGTCAGAAACACAGTGGTTAAAAAGACACTGGTCAGAAACACAGTGGTCAGAAGCACACTGATCAGAAACACACTGGTCAGAAACACAGTGGTCAGAAAGACACTGGTCATAAACAGGATAGTCAGAAACACAGTGGTCAGAACTCAGTGGTCAGAAACACACTGGTCAGAAACACACTGGTTAGAAACACAGTTGTCAGAAACACGGTGGTCAGAAACACAGTGGTCAGAAAAACAGTGGTCAGAAACACTGTGGACGGAAACACAGTGGTCAGAAATACACTGGTCAGAAAAACAGTGGTCAGAAACACACTGGTCGGAAGCACACTGGTCAGAAACACACTTGTCAGAAACACACTGGTCAGAAACACAGTGGTCAGAAACACAGTGGTCAGAAACACGCTGATCAGAAACACGGGTCAGAAACACGGTGGTCAGAAACACAGTGGTCAAAAAAACACTGGTCATAAACAAAGTGGTAAGAAACACAGTGATCATAAACACAAAGATCAAACACATTGGTCAAAAACATAGTGGCAAGAAACAGAGTGGTCAGAAAGACACTGGTCAGAAACACACAGGTCAGAAACACGGTGGTCAGAAACACAGTGGTCAGAAACACACTGGTCAGAGACACGTTGGTCAGAAACACACTGGTCAGGAATAGACTGGTCTGAAACACAGTGGTCAGAAACACAGTGGTCAGAAACACAATGGTCAGAAACACAGTGGTCGGAAACACACTGGTCACAAACACAGTTGCCAGAAACACACTGGTCAGGAATAGACTGGTCTGAAACACAGTGGTCAGAAACACAGTGGTCAGAAACACAATGGTCAGAAACACAGTGGTCGGAAACACACTGGTCACAAACACAGTTGCCAGAAACACACTGGTCAGACACACTGTGGTCAGAAAGACACTGGTCAGAAACACAGTGGTCAGAAACACAGTGGTCAAAAACACACCAGTCAGAAACACATTGGTCAGAAACACAGTGGTCAGAAACACATTGGACAGAAATACACTGGTCAGAGACACAGTGGTCAGAAACACAGTGGTCAGAAACACTGTGGTCAGAAACACAGTGGTCAGAAACACACTGGTCAGAAACACTGTGGTCAGAAAGACACTGGTCAGAAACACAGTGGTCAGAAACACAGTGGTCAAAAACACACCAGTCAGAAACACATTGGTCAGAAACACAGTGGTCAGAAACACATTGGACAGAAATACACTGGTCAGAGACACAGTGGTCAGAAACACATTGGTCAGAAACACAGTGGTCAGAAACACAATGGTCAGACCAACGTGGTCAGAAACACAGTGGTCCGAAACACAGTGGTCAGAAACGTACTGGTCGGAAACACACTGGTCAGAAACACAGTGGTCACAAACACACTGGTCAGAATCACAGTGGTCAGAAACACATTGGTCAGAGACACACTGGTTTGAGATACAGTGGTCAGAAACACACTGGTCAGAAACACACTGGTCAGAAACTCGGTGGTCAGAAACACAGTGGTCAGAAACACACTGGTCAAAAACACAATAGTCATAAACACACTGGTCAGAAACAGACTGGTCATAAACACGGTGGTCAGAAACACATTGGTCAGAAACACACCGGTCAGAAACACAGTGGTCAGAAACACACCGGTCTGAAACACAGTGGTCAGAAACTCAGTGGTCAGAAACACAGTGGCTAGAAACACTCTGGCCAGAAACATAGTGGTCAGGAACACAGTGGTCAGAAACACAGTGGTAAGAAACACTGTGGTCAGCAACACACTGGTCAGAGACACAGTTGTCAGAAACACACTGGTGAGAAACACACTGGTCAGAAACACAGTGGAAAGAAACACACTGGTCGGAATCACATTGGTCAGCAACACATTGGTCAGAAATACAGTGGTCAGAAACACGCTGGTCAGAAACACAGTGGTCAGAAAGACAATGGTCAGAAACACAGTGGACAGAAACACAGTGGTCAGAAACACACAGGTCAGAAACACACTGGTCAGAAACACACTGGTCAGAAATACACCGGTCAGAAACACAGAGTTCAGAAACACACTGGTCAGAAACACACTGGTCGGAAACACAGTGGTCAGAAACACACTGGTCAGAAAGACACTGGTCAGAAACAAGGTGGTCAGTAAGACACTGGTCAGAAACAGGATGTTCAGAAACAAAGTTGTCAGAAACACACTGGTCAGAACACAGTGGTCGGAAACACAATGGTCAGAAACACACTGGTTAGAAACACAGTTGTCAGAAACACGGTGGTCAGAAACACAGTGGTCAGAAACACAGTGGTCAGAAACACTGTGGACGGAAACACAGTGGTAAGAAATACACTGGACAGAAAAACAGTGGTAAAAAACACACTGGTCGGAAACACACTGGTCAGAAACACACTGGTCAGAAACACACTGGTCAGAAACACAGTGGTCAGAAACACAGTGGTCAGAAACACGCTGGTCAGAAACACAGGGGTCAGAAACACGGTGGTCAGAAACACAGTGGTCAGAAACACAGTGATCATAAACACAAAGATCCAACACATTGGTCAAAAACACAGTGCCCAGAAACACAGTGGTCAGAAACACACTGGTCAGAAACACACAGGTCAGAAACACGGTGGTCAGAAACACAGTGGTCAGAAACACACTGGTCAGAGACACGTTGGTCAGAAACACACTATTCAGGAACAGACTGGTCTGAAACACAGTGGTCAGAAACACAGTGGTCAGAAACACGGTGGTCCAAAACACAGTGGTCGGAAACACACTGGTCACAAACACAGTGGCCAGAAACACACTGGTCAGAAACACTGTGGTCAGAAAGACACTGGTCAAAAACACAGTGGTCAGAAACACAGTGGTCAGAAACACACCAGTCAGAAACACATTGATCAGAAACACAGTGATCAGAGACACAGTGGTGGGAAACACACTGGCCAGAAACACAGTGGTCAGGAACACAGTGGTCAGAAACACAGTGGTCAAAAACACAGTGGTCAGCAACACACTGGTCAGAAACACAGTGGTCAGAAACACACTGGACAGAATACACTGGTCAAAAACACAGTGGTCAGAAACACATTGGTCAGAAACACTGTGGTCAGAAACATAATGGTGAGACCATAGTGGTCAGAAACACAGTGGTCCGAAACACAGTGGTCAGAAACACACTGGTCGGAAACACACTGGTCAGAAACACAGTGGTCAGAAACACACTGGTCAGAAACACAGTGGTCAGAAACACACTGGTCAGAGACACACTGGTCAGAAACACAGTGGTCAGAAACGCACTGGTCAGAAACACAGTGGTCAGAAACGCACTGGTCAGAAACACAGTGGTCAGAAACGCACTGGTCAGAAACACAGTGGTCAGAAACGCACTGGTCAGAAACACAGTGGTCAGAAACGCACTGGTCAGAAACACAGTGGTCAGAAACACGCTGGTCAGAAACACACTGGTCAGAAACACGGTGGTCAGAAACACAGTGGTCCGAAACACAGTGGTCAGAAACACACTGGTCGGAAACACACTGGTCAGAAACACAGTGGTCAGAAACACACTGGTCAGAAACACAGTGGTCAGAAACACACTGGTCAGAGACACACTGGTTTGAGATTCGGTGGTCAGAAACACGCTGGTCAGAAACACACTGGTCAGAAACACGGTGGTCAGAAATACAGTGGTCAGAAACACACTGGTCAGAAACACAGTGGTCATAAACACACTGGTCAGAAACAGACTGGTCATGAACACGGTGGTCAGAAACACATTGGTCAGAAATACACCGGTCAGAAACACAGTGGTCAGAAACACACCGGTCAGAAACACAGTGGTCAGAAACACGGTGGCTAGAAACACTCTGGCCAGAAACATAGTGGTCAGGAACACAGTGGTCAGAAACAGCGTGGTAAGAAACACAGTGCTCAGCAACACACTGGTCAGAGACACAGTTGTCAGAAACACACTGGTGAGAAACACACTGGTCAGAAACACAGTGGTCAGAAACGCACTGGTCAGAAACACAGTGGTCAGAAACACAGTGGTCAGCAACACATTGGTCAGAAATACAGTGGTCAGAAACACGCTGGTCCGAAACACAGTGGTCAGAAAGACAATGGTCAGAAACACAGTGGTCAGAAACACAGTGGTCAGAAACACACTGGTCAGAAACACACTGGTCATAAACACATTGGTCAGAAATACACTGGTCAGAAACACAGTGGTCAGAAACACACTGGTCTTAAACAGACTGGTCGGAAACACAGTGGTCAGAAACACACTGGTCAGAAAGACACTGGTCAGAAACACAGTGGTCAGAAAGACACTGGTCAGAAACAGGATGTTCAGAAACACAGTGGTCAGAAACACACTGGTCAGAACACAGTGGTCAGAAACACAATGGTCAGAAACATCTGGTTAGAAACACAGTTGTCAGAAACACTTTGGACGGAAACACAGTGGTCAGAAATACAGTGGTCAGAAACACAGTGGTCAGAAACACACTGGTCTGAAACACAGTGGTCAGAAACACACTGGTCAGAAACACACTGGTGAGAGACACATTGGTCAGAAACACACTGATCATAAACACAGTGGTCATAAACACACCGGTCATAAACGCAGTGGTCAGAAACACAGTTGTCAGCAACACATTGATCAGAAACACAGTGGTGAGAAACACCCTGGTCAGAAACACAGTGGTCAGAAAGACACTGGTCGGAAACACAGTGGTCAGAAACACAGTGGTCAGAAACACAGTGGTCAGAAGCACACTGGTCAGAAACACAGTGGTCAGAAACACACTGGTCAGAAACACACTGGTCAGAAACACAGTGGTAAAAAAAACAGTGGTCAGAAAGACAGTGGTCAGAAACACAATGGTCAGAAACACATTGGTCAGAAACACTCTGGTCATAAACACAGCGGTCAGAAACACACTGGTCAGAAACACAGTGGTCAGAAACACAGTGGTCAAAAACAGTGTTCAGAAACACTCCGGTCAGAAACACAGTGGTCAGAAACATTGTGGTGAGACACACAATGGTCAGAAACACAGTGGTCAGAAACACACTGGTCAGAAACACAGTGGTCAGAAACACACTGGTCAGAAACACTCTGGTCAGGAACATAGTGCTCAGTAACACAGTGGTCAGAAACACAGTGGTCAGAAACACAGTGGTCAGACACACACTGGTCAGAAACACAGTGGTCAGAAACACTGTGGTGAGAGACACAGTGGTTAGAAACACAGAAGTCAGAAAACACTGGTCAGAAACAGAGTGGTCAGAACCACACTGGTCAGAAACACACTGGTCAGAAATACACTGGTCAGAAACACAATGGTCAGAAACACGGTGGTCAGAAACACATTTGTGACAAGCACACTGGCCAGAAACACGGTGGTCAGAAACACATTGGTCAGAACCCCAGTGGTCAGAAACACACTGGTCAGAAACACACTGGTCAGAAACATAGTGGTCAGAAACACACTGTTCAGAAACACATTGGTCAGAAACACGGTGGTCAGAAACGCGGTGGCCAGAAATACAGTGGTCAGAAACACACTGGTCAGAAAGACAGTGGTCTAGAAACACAGTGGTAAGAAACACAGTGGTCAGAAACACACTGGTCAGAAACACAATGGTCAGAAACACACTGTTCAGAAAACACACTGGTCAGAAAGTCACTGGTCTGAAACACAATGGTCAGAAACACACTGGCTATAAACACACCAGTCAGAAACACACTGGTCATAAACACAGTTGTCAGAAACACATTGGTCAGAAACACAGTGGTCAGCAACACCCTGGTCAGAAACACAGTGATCAGAAAGACACTGGTCTGAATCACAGTGGTCAGTAACAAACTGGTCACAAACACACTGGTCAGAAACAAAGTGGTCAGAACAACACCGGTCAGAAACACAGTCGTCAGAAACACACTGGTCAGACACACGGTGGTCACAAACACTCTGGTCAGAAACACAGCAGTCAGAAACACACTGGTCAGAAACACAGTGGTCAGAAACACAGTGGTCAGAAACACACCGGTCAGAAACAAAATGGTCAGAAACACAGTCGTCAGAAACACACTGGTCAGAGACACAGTGGTCAGAAACACTCTGGTCAGAAACACAGCAGTCAGAAACACAATGGTCAGAAACACAGTGGTCAGAAACACAGTGGTCAGAAACACAGTGGTCATAAACACAGTGGTCAGAAACACACAGGTCAGAAACACATTGGTCAGAGACACAGTGGTCAGACACACAGTGGTCAGAAACACACTGGTCATAAACACACTGGTCAGAAACACAGTGGTCAGAAACACGGTTGTCAGAAAGACAGTGGTGAGAAGCACACTGGCAAGAAACACAGTGGTCAGAAACACATTGGTCAGAATGCAGTTGTCAGAAACGCACTGGTCAGAAACACACTGGTCAGGAACACAGTGGTCAGAAACACACTGCTCAGAAACACAGTGGTCAGAAGCACGGTGGTCAGAAACACGGTGGTGAGAAACACAGTGGTCAGAAACACACTGGTCAGAAACACTGTGGTCAGAAACACACTGGTCAGATACAGACTGGTCAGAAACACAGTGGTCAGAAACGCAGTGGTCAGAAACACAATGGTCAGAAACACACAGGTCAGAAACACACTGGTCAGAAAAACAGTGGTCAGAAACATACTGGCCAGAAACACAGTGGTCAGGAACACAGTGGTCAGAAACACAGTACTCAGAAAACCAGTGGTCAGCAACACACTGGTCAGAAACACACAGGTAAGAAACACAGTGGTCAGAATCACAGTGGTCAGAAACACACTGGTCCAAAAGACAGTTCTCAGAAAGACAGTGGTCAGAAACACAGTGGTCAGAAACACAGTGGTCAGAATCACAGTGGTCAGAAACACACTGGTTATAAACACACTTGTCAGAAACACACTGGTCAGAAACACAGTTGTCAGAAAGACACTGGTCAGAAACACAGTTATCATAAACACAGTGGTCAGCATCACATTGGTCAGAAACACAGTGGTCAGCAGCACACTGGTCAGAAACACAGTGGTTGGAAAGACACTGGTCAGAATTACAGTTGTCAGAAACACAGTGGTAGGAAACACAGTGGTCAGAAACACACTGGTAAGAAACACAGTGGTCAGAAACACACTGGTCAGAAACAAAGTGCTCAGAAAAACACTGGTTATAAACACAGTCGTCAGAAACACACTGGTCAGAAACACAGTGGTCAGAAACACTCTGGTCAGAAACACAGAAATCAGAAACACACTGGTCAGAAACACAGTGTTCAGAAACACAGTGGTCAGACACACAGTGGTCAGAAACACTGTCATCAGAAACACACTGGTCAGAAACACAGCGGTCAGAAACGTTGTGGTCAGGAATACTTTAGTCAGAAACACGGTGGTCATGAACACAGTGGTCAGGAACACACTGGTCAGAAACACACTGGTCAGAAACACGGTGGTCATAAATGCACTGGTCGGAAACATACTGGTCAGAAACACACTGTTCAGAAACACACTGGTCAGAAACACAGTGGTCAGAAACTTACTGGTCAGAAACACGGTGGTCAGAAACACAGTGGTCAGAAACTGACTGGTCAGAAAGACAGTGGTCAGAAACACAATGGTCAGAAACACAGTGGTCAGAAACACAGTGGTCAGAAACACAGTGGTCAGAAACACAGTGGTCAGAAACACAGTGGTCAGAAACACAGTGGTCAGAAACACAGTG
>SZWC01002182.1:141026-158308 GCA_023375785.1 Penium margaritaceum
TCAGAAACACAGTGGTCAGAAACACAGTGGTCAGAAACACAGTGGTCAGAAACAGAGTGGTCAGAAAGACAGTGGTCAGAAACACAGTGGTCAGAAACTCAGAGGTCAGAAACACAGTGGTGAGAATGACAGTGGTCAGAAACACGCTGGTCAGAAACATAGTGGTCAGAAACACACTGGTCAGAAACATATTGGTCAGAAACGCACTGGTCAGAAACACACTGGTCAAAAACACACTGGTCAGAAACACACTGGTCATAAACACAGTGGTCAGAAACACAGTGGTTAGAAGAACAATGGTCAGAAACACGGTGGCCAGAAACAAACTGGTCAGAAACACACTGGTCAGAAACACACTGGTCAGAAACACAGTGGTCAAAAGTATAGTGGTCAGAAACACACTGGTCCGAGGCACAGTGGTCAGAAACACACTGGTCAGAAACACGCTGGTCAGAAACACAGTGGTCAGAAACACACTGGCCATAAACTCATTGGTCAGAAACATGCTGATCAGAAACACAGTGGTCAGAAACACACTGGTCTGAAACACACTGGTCAGGAGCACACTGGTCAGAAACACAGTGGTCAGAAACGCAGTGGTCAGAAACATACTGGTCAGAAACACAATGTGCAGAAACACAGTGGTCAGAAACACAGTGGTCAGAAATACACTGGTCAGAAACACACTGGTCAGAAATTCACTGGTCAGAAACACAGTGGTCAGAAACTCACTGGTCAGAAACATATTGGTCAGAAACACAGTGGTCAGAAACACACTGGTGAGAAACACACTGGTCAGAAACACACTGCTGAGAAACACAGTGGTCAGAAACACAGTGGTCAGAAACACACTGCTCAGAAACGCAGTTGTCAGAAACAGAGTGGTAAAAAACACAGTGGTCAGAAACACAGTGGTGAGAAACACACTGGTCAGAAGCACATTTATCAGAAAAACAGTGGTCAGAAACACAATGGTCAGCAACACAGTGGTCGGAAACACTGTGGTCAGAAACACACTGGTCAGAAACACAGTGGCCAGAAACACTGTGGTCAGAAGCACAGTGGTCAGAAACACAGTGGTCAGAAACACAGTGGTCAGAAACAAACTGCTCAGAAAGACAGTGGTCAGAAACATTGTGGTCAGAAACCCAGTTGTCAGAAACACAGACGTCATAAACACGCTGGTCAGAAACACACCGATCAGAAACACAGTGGTCAGAAACACAGTGGTCAGAAACACAGTGGTCAGACGCACACTGGTCAGAAACACTGTCGTCAGAAACAAACTGGTCAAAAATACTGTGGTCAGAAACAATGTGGTCAGAAACATAGTAGTCAGAAAAACAGTGGTCATAAACACAGTGGTCAGAAACACACCGGTGAGAAACACACTGGTCAGAAACACACTGATCAGAAACACAATGGTCAGAAACACACTGGTCAGAAACACGGTGGCCAGAAACACGGTGGCCAGAAACACACTGGTTAGAAACACACTGGTCAGAAACACACTGTTCAGAAACTCACTGGTCAGAAACACAGCGGTCAGAAACACACTGGTCAGAAACACGGTGGTCAGAAACACAGTGGTCAGAAACACAGTGGTCCGAAACACAGTGGTCAGAAACACAGTGGTCGGAAACACAGTAGTCAGAAACAGAGTGGTCAGAAACACAGTGCTCAGAATCAGAGTGGTCAGAGACTCGGAGGTCAGCAACACAGTGGTGAGAATGACAGTGGTCATAAACACGCTGGTCAGAGACACAGTGGTCAGAAATCCACTGATCAGAAACATATCGGTCAGAAACACACAGGTCAGAAACACACAGGTCAGAAACACACTGGTCAGAAATCCACTGGTCATAAACACACTGGTCAGAAACACAGTGGTTAGGAACACAATGGTCAGAAACACAGTGGTCAGAAACACGGTGGTCAGAAACACAGTGGTCAGAAACACACTGGTCAGAAATCCACTGGTCATAAACACACTGGTCAGAAACACAGTGGTTATGAACACAATGGTCAGAAACACAGTGGTCATAAACACAGTGGTCAGAAACACACTGGTCAGAAACACACTGGTCAGGAGCACAGTGGTGAAAAACATAGTGGCCAGAAATACAGTGGTCAGAAACACACTGGTCCGAGGCACAGTGGTCAGAAACACACTGGTCACAAACACTGTGGTCACAAACACAGTGGTCAGAAACACACCGGTCAGAAACGCAGTGGTCAGAAACACAGTGTTCAGAAACACACTGGTCAGAAATACACTGTTCACAATAACACTGGTCAAGAACACAGTGGTTACAAACACAGTGGTCACAAAAACATTGGTCAGAAACACACTGGTCAGAAACACAGTGGTCAGAAACACAGTGGTCAGAAAGATAGTGGTCAGAAACACAGTGGTCAGAAACAAACTGGTCAGAAACAGAGTGGTCAGAAACACAATGGTGGGAGACACCCTGGTCAGATAAACAGTGGTCAGAGACACAGTGGTCAGAAACACAATGGTTAGAAACACAGTGGTCGGAAACACAGTGGTCAGAAACACACAGGTCAGAAACACACTGATCAGAAACACAGTGGTCAGAAACACAGTGGTCAGAATCACTGTGGTCAGAAACACACTGGTCAGAAACACAGTGGTCAGAAAGACACTGGTCAGAAACACAGTGGTCAGAAACACACTGGTCAGATTCACTGTGGTCAGAAACACACTGGTCAGAAACACAGTGGTCAGAAACACACAGGTCAGAAACACAGTGGTCGGAAACACACCGGTCAGACACCCATTGGTCAGAAACACACTGGTCAGAAAAACAGTGGTCAGAAACACATTGGTCAGAAACACACTGGCCAGAAACACACTGGTCAGAAACACACTGGTCAGAAACACACTGGTCAGAAACACACCAGTCAGAAACACACTGGTCAGAAACACACTGGTCAGAAACACGGTGGTCACAAACACACTGGTCAGAAACACACTGGTCAGAAACACACTGGTCAGAAACACACTGGTCAGAAACACACCAGTCAGAAACACACTGGTCAGAAACACACTGGTCAGAAACACGGTGGTCACAAACACACTGGTCAGAAACACACTGGTCAGAAACACACTGTTCAGACACACACAGGTCAGAAACACAGTGGAGAAACACACTGGTCAGAAATACGGTGGTCAGAAACACAGTGGTCAGGAACACACTGGTCAGAAACACATTGGTTAGAAACACACTGGTCAAAAACACAGTGGTCAGAAACACACAATTCAGAAACACCCTGTTTAGAAACACACTGGTTAAAACACACTGGTCAGAAACACAGTGGTCAGAAAAAACAGTGGTCGGACACAAAGTGGTCCGAAACACACCGGTCAGAAACATAGTGGTCAGAAACATCGTGGTCAGAAACAAAGTGGTAAGAAACACACTGGTCAGAGGCACATTGGTCAGAAACACAGTGGCCAGAAACACACTGGCCAGAATCACTGTGGTCGGAGACAGAGTGGTAAGAAACACACTGGTCAGAAACGCAGTGGTCAGAAACACAGTGGTCAGAAACACCATGGTCAGAAACACGATGGTCAGAAACATAATGGTCAGAAACACAATGGTCAGAAACACACTGGTCATAAACACGGTGGTTAGAAACACAGCGGTCAGAAACACAGTGGTTAGAAACACAATGGTCAGAAACACAGTGGTCAGTAACACACTGGTCAGAAACACGGTGGTCGGAAACACAGTGGTCAGAAACACACTGGTCATAAACACGGTGGTTAGAAACACAGCGGTCAGAAACACAGTGGTTAGAAACACAATGGTCAGAAACACAGTGGTCAGTAACACACTGGTCAGAAACACGGTGGTCGGAAACACAGTGGTCAGAAACACAGTGGTCAGAAACACAGTGGTCAGAAACACAGGGGTCGAAAACACAGTAGTCAGAAACAGAGTGGTCAGAAACACAGTGTTCAGAATCAGAGTGGTCAGAAACACAGTGGTCAGAAACACAGTGGTCAGAAACACAGGGGTCGAAAACACAGTAGTCAGAAACAGAGTGGTCAGAAACACAGTGTTCAGAATCAGAGTGGTCAGAAACTCAGAGGTTAGAAACACAGTGGTGAGAATGACAGTGGTCAGAAACACGCTGGTCAGAGACACGGTGGTCAGAAATCCACTGATCAGAAACATATCGGTCAGAAACACACAGGTCAGAAACACACAGGTCAGAAACACACTGGTCAGAAATCCACTGGTCATAAACACACTGGTCAGAAACACACTGGTCATAAACACACTGGTCAGAAACACAGTGGTTATGAACACAATGGTCAGAAACACAGTGGTCATAAACACAGTGGTCAGAAACACACTGGTCAGAAACACACTGGTCAGGAACATAGTGGTGAAAAACATAGTGGCCAGAAACACAGTGGTCAGAAACACACTGGTCAGAAACACCCTGGTCACAAACACTGTGGTCACAAACACAGTGGTCAGAAACACACCGGTCAGAAACGCAGTGGTCAGAAACACAGTGGTCAGAAACACACTGGTCAGAAAGACACTGGTCAGAAAAACACTGGTCAGAAACACAGTGGTTACAAACACAGTGGTCACAAAAGCAGTGGTCAGAAACACACTGGTCAAATTAAGAGGTCAGAAACAGAGTGGTCAGAACGATAGTGGTCAGAAACACACTGGTCAGAAACAAAGTGGTCAGAAACACAATGGTGGGAGACACCCTGGTCAGATAAACAGTGGTCAGAGACACAGTGGTCAGAAACACAGTGGTTAGAAACACAGTGGTCAGAAACACGGTGGTCAGAAACACACATTTCAGAAACACACAGGCCAGAAACACCGTGGTCAGAAACACAGTGGTCAGACTCACTGTGGTCAGAAACACAGTGGTCAGAAACAAAGTGGTCAGAAAGACACTGGTCAGAAACACAGTGGTCAGAAACACACTGGTCAGAATCACTGTGGTCAGAAACACACTGGTCAGAAACACAGTGGTCAGAAACACACAGGTCAGAAACACAGTGTTCGGAAACACACCGGTCAGACACACATTGGTCAGAAACACACTGGTCAGAAAAACAGTGGTTAGAAACACACTGGTCAGAAACACACTGGCCAGAAACACACTGGTCAGAAACACACTGGTCAGAAACACACTGGTCAGAAACACACCAGTTAGAAACACAGTGCAGAGAAACATAGTGGTCAGAAACACACTGGTCAGAAACACAGTGGTCCGAAACACACTGGTCAAAAACACACTGGTCCAAAACACACTGGTCAGAAACACACTGGTCAGAAACACGGTGGTTAGAAACACTGTGGTCAGAAACACAGTGGTTAGAAACACAGTGGTCAGAAACACAGTGGTCAGAAACACACTGGTCAGAAACACAGTGGTCCGAAACACACTGGTCAAAAACACACTGGTCCAAAACACACTGGTCAGAAACACACTGGTCAGAAACACGGTGGTTAGAAACACTGTGGTCAGAAACACAGTGGTTAGAAACACATTGGTCAGAAACACAGTGGTCTGTAACACAATGGTCAGAAACACAGTGGTCAGAAACAGTGGTCAGAAACACAGTGGTCATAAACACAGTTGTCAGGAACACACTGGTCCGAAACAGAGTGGTCATAAACACGTTGGTCAGAAACACAGTGGTCAGAAACACACTGGTGGGAAACACACTGGTTAGAAACACAGTGGTCAGAAACACACAGGTCAGAAACACAGTGGTCGGAAACACACCGGTCAGACACACATTGGTCAGAAACACACTGGTCAGAAAAACAGAGGTCAGAAACACATTGTTCAGAAACACTCTGGCCAGAAACACAGTGGTCAGAAACACACTGGTCAGAGACACACTGGTAAGAAACACACCAGTGAGAAACACACTGGTCAGAAACACACTGGTCAGAAACACGGTGGTCGGAAACACACTGGTCAGAAACACACCAGTGAGAAACACACTGGTCAGAAACACACTGTTCAGAAACACAATGGTCAGAAACACAGTGGTCAGAAACACACCCGTCAGAAATACGGTGGTCAGAAACACAGTGGTCAGGAGCACACTGGTCAGAAACACATTGGTTAGAAACACACTGGTCAAAAATACAGTGGTCAGAAACACACAGGTCAGAAACACCCTGTTCAGAAACACACTGGTTAAAACACACTGGTCAGAAACACAGTGGTCAGAAAAAACAGTGGTCGGACACAAAGTGGTCAGAAACACACCGGTCAGAAACAGAGTGGTCAGAAACATCGTGGTCAGAAACACAGTGGTAAGAAACACACTGGTCAGAGGCACATTGGTCAGAAACACAGTGGCCATAAACACACTGGCCAGAATCACTGTGGTCAGAGACAGAGTGGTAAGAAACACACTGGTCAGAAACGCAGTGGTCAGAAACACAGTGGTCAGAAACACAATGGTCAGAAACACGCTGGTCAGAAACACACTGGTCAGAAACACAATGGTCAGAAACACACTGGTCATAAACATGGTGGTTAGAAACACAGCGGTCAGAAACACAGTGGTCAGAACACAATGGTCAGAAACACAGTGGTCAGTAACACACTGGTCTGAAACACAGTGGTCAGAAACAGTGGTCAGAAACACAGTGGTCACAAACACAGTTCTCAGAAACACACTGGTCCGAAACACAGTGGTCATAAACACACTGGTCAGACGCACAGTGGTCAGAAACACACTGGTCAGAAACACACTGGTCAGAAACATGGTGGTCAGAAACACACTGCTCATAAACACACTGGTCAAGAACACACTGGCAAGAAACACGGTGGTCAGAAACACACTGGTCAGGAACACACTGGTCAGAAACACACTGGTCAGAAACACTGTGGTCAAAAACACACTGGTCACAAACACGGTGGTCCGAAACACAGTGGTCAGAAACACAATGGTCAGAAACACACTGTAGAGAAACACACCGGTCAGACACACAGTGGTCAGAAACACACTGGTCAGAAACACAGTGGTCAGAAACACAGTGGTCAGAAACACACTGGTCAGAAACACAGTGGTTAAAAACACACTGGTCAGAAACACAGTGGTCAGAAACACACTGGTCAGAAACACATTGGTCAGAAACACAGTGGTCAGAAACACAGTGGTCTGAAACACAGTGGTCAGAAACACAGTTGTCAGAAACACAGTGGTCAGAAACACAGTGGTCAGAATCACAGTGGTCAGAAACAGAGTGCTCAGAAACACAGTGCAGAGAAACATAGTGGTCAGAAACAAACTGGTCAGAAACACAGTGGTCCGAAACACACTGGTCAAAAACACACTGGTCCAAAACACACTGGTCAGAAACACACTGGTCAGAAACACGGTGGTTAGAAACACTGTGGTCAGAAACACAGTGGTTAGAAATACATTGGTCAGAAACACAGTGGTCCGTAACACTATGGTCAGAAACACAGTGGTCAGACACAGTGGTCAGAAACACAGTGGTCAGAAACACAGTTGTCGGGAACACACTGGTCCGAAACAGAGTGGTCATAAACACACTGGTCAGAAACACAGTGGTCAGAAATACACTGGTCATAAACATACTGGTCAGAAACACACTGGTCAGAAACACACTGGTCAGAAACACACTGGTCATAAACACACTGGTCAGAAACACACTGGTCAGGAACACACTGGTCAGAAACACACTCGTCAGACACAAGAAGTCAGAAACACACTGGTTAGAAACACAGTGGTCAGAAACACACTGGTCAGAAACACACTGGTCAGAAACACACTGGTCATAAACACACTGGTCAGAAACACACTGGTCAGGAACACACTGGTCAGAAACACACTCGTCAGACACAAGAAGTCAGAAACACACTGGTTAGAAATACGGTGGTCAGAAACACAGTGGTCAGAAACACAGTGGTCAGAAACACAGTGGTCAGAAACACACTGGTCAGAAACACAGTGGTCAGAAACACAGTGGTCAGAAACACATTGGTCAGAAACACAGTGGTCTGAGACACTGTGGTCTGAAACACAGTGGTCAGAAACACGGCTGTGAGAAACACAGTGGTCAGAAACTCAGTGGTCAGAATCACAGTGGTCAGAAACACCGTGCTCAGAAACAACGTGGAGAGAAAAACAATGGTCAGAAACACGGTGGTCATAAACACAGTGGTCATAAACAAACTTGTCGGAAACACAGTGGTCAGAAACACACTGGTCGGAAACACACTGGACCGAAACCCACAGGTCAGAACCATATTGGTCAGAAACACACAGGTCAGAAACACACTGGTCAGAAACACACTGGTCAGAAACACACTTGTAAGAAACACACTGGTCAGAACCACACTGGTTAGAAACACAGTGATAAAAAACACAGTGGTCAGAAACACATTGGTCAGAAACGCACTGGTCAGAAACACACTGGTCAGAAACACAGTGGTCAGAAACACACTCGCCAGAAACGCAGTGGTCAGAAACACACTGGTCAGAAACACACCGGTCAGAAACACAATGGTCAGAAACACAACGGTCAGAAACACAGTGGTCAGAATTACTGTGGTCAGAAACACAGTGGTCAGAAACACAGTGGTCAGACAGACACTGGTCAGAAACACATTGGTCAGAAACACACTGGTCAGAATCACTGTGGTCAGAAACACACTGGTCAGAAACACAGTGGTCAGAAACACACAGGTCAGAAACACAGTGGTCGGAAACACACCGGTCAGACACACATTGGTCGGAAACACACTGGTCAGAAAAACAGTGGCCAGAAACACATTGGTCAGAAACACACTGGCCAGAAATACACTGGTCAGAAACACGGTGGTCAGAAACACACTGGTCAGAAACACACTGGTCAGAAACACACTGTTCAGAAACACACTGGTCAGCAACATCGTGGTCAGAAACACACTGGTTAGAAATTCGTTGGTCAGAAACACAGTGGTCAGGAACACACTGGTCAGAAACACGTTGGTTAGAAACACACTGGTCAGAAACACAGTGGTCAGAAACACACAGGTCAGAAACACCCTGTTCAGAAACACACTGGTTAAAACACACTGGTCAGAAACACAGTGGTCAGAAAAAACAGTGGTCGGACACAAAGTGGTCAGAAACACACCGGTCAGAAACAGAGTGGTCAGAAACATCGTGGTCAGAAACACAGTGGTCAGAAACACACAGGTCAGAAACACCCTGTTCAGAAACACACTGGTTAAAACACACTGGTCAGAAACACAGTGGTCAGAAAAAACAGTGGTCGGACACAAAGTGGTCAGAAACACACCGGTCAGAAACAGAGTGGTCAGAAACATCGTGGTCAGAAACACAGTGGTCAGAAACACACTGGTCAGAGGCACATTGGTCAGAAACACAGTGGCCAGAAACACACTTGCCAGAATCACTGTGGTCAGAAACAGAGTGGTAAGAAACACACTGGTCAGAAACGCAGTGGTCAGAAACACGGTGGTCAGAAACACAATGGTCAGAAACACATTGGTCAGACACAAGTGGTCAGAAACACAATGGTCAGAAACACACTGGTCAGAAACACGGTGGTCAGTAACACACTCGTCAAAAACACAGTGGTCAGAAACAGTGGTCAGAAACACATTGGTCACGAACACAGTTGTCAGAAACACACTGGTCCGAAACACAGTGGTCATAAACACACTGGTCAGAAACACAGTGGTCAGAAACACACTGGTCAGAAACACACTGGTCAGAAACATGGTGGTCAGAAACACACTGGTCAGAAACACACAGGTCGGAAACACACTGGTAAGAAACACGGTGGTCAGAAACACACTGGTCAGGAACACACTGGTCACAAACACACGGGTCAGAAAGACAGTGGTCAAGAACACACTGGTCAGAAACACGGTGGTCCGAAACACACTGGTCAGAAACACACTGGTCAGAAACACACTGTAGAGAAACACACCGGTCAGACACACAGTGGTCAGAAAAACACTGGTCAGAAACACATTGGTCAGAAACACAGTGGTCAGAAGAACAGTGGTCTGAAACACAGTGGTCAGAAACACAGTTGTCAGAAACACAGTGGTCAGAAACACAGTGGTCAGAATCACAGTGGTCAGAAACAGAGTGCTCAGAAACACAGTGGAGAGAAACATAGTGGTCAGAAACACACTGGTCAGAAACACAGTGGTCCGAAACACACTGGTCAAAAACGCACTGATCCAAAACACATTGGTCAGAAACACACTGGTCAGAAACACGGTGGTTAGAAAGATAGTGGTCAGAAACACAGTGGTTAGAAACACATTGGTCAGAAACACAGGGTTCGTAACACCCTGGTCAGAAACATAGTGGTCAGAAACAGTGGTCAGAAACACATTGGTCAGAAACACAGTTGTCAGGAACACACTGGTCCAAAACACAGTGGTCATAAACACCCTGGTCAGGAACACAGTGGTCAGAAACACACTCGTGGGAAACACACTGGTCAGAAACACGGTGGTCAGAAACACACTGGTCAGAAACACACTGGTCAGAAACACACTGGTCAGAAACACACTGGTCAGAAACACACTGGTCATAAACACACTGGTCAGAAACACACTGGTCAGGAACGCACTGGTCAGAAACACACTGGTCAGACACAAGTGGTCAGAAACACACTGGTTACAAACACAGTGGTCAGAAACACAGTGGTCAGAAACACACAGGTCAGAAACACACTGGTCCGACACACAGTGGTCAGAAGCACGCTGGTCAAAAACATTGGTCAGAAACACACTGGTCTGAAACACACTGGTCAGAAACAGAGTCGTCAGAAACACACTGGTCAGAAAAACATTGGTCAGAGACACGGTGGTCCGAAACACAGTGGTCAGAAACACAGTGGTCAGAAGCACAGTGGTCGGAAAAACACTGGTCAGAAACACACTGGTCAGAAACATACTGGTCATCAACACAGTGGTCAGAAACACAGTGGTCAGAAACTTTGTGATCGGAAACACACTGGTCAGAAACACAATGGTCAGAAACACACTAGTCAGAAACACAGTGGTCAGAAATACACTGGTCAGAAACACACTGGTCAGAAACCCACTGGTCAGAAACACAGTGGTCAGAAACACAGTGGTCAGAAACTTTGTGATCGGAAACACACTGGTCAGAAACACAATGGTCAGAAACACACTAGTCAGAAACACAGTGGTCAGAAATACACTGGTCAGAAACACACTGGTCAGAAACCCACTGGTCAGAAACACAGTGGTCAGAAACACACAGGTCACAAATACAGCGGTCAGGAACACACTGGTCAGAAACACAGGGGTAAGAAACACAGCGGTCCGAAACACGCGGGTCGTAAACACACTTATCAGAAACACACTGGTTAGAAACACACTGGTCAGAAACACAGTTGTCAGAAACACGGTGGTGAGATACACAGTGGTCAGAAACACACTGGTCAGGAACACAGTGGTCAGAAGCAAACTGGTCAGAAACACGGTGGTCAGAAAAACACTGGTCAGAAACGCACTGGTCCGGAAGACAGTGGTCAGAAACACACTAGTCAGAAGCACGGTGGTCAGAACACAGTGGTCAGAAACACAGTGGTCAGAAACACAGTGGTCAGAAACACACTGGTCAGAAATACACTGGTCAGAAACACAGTGGTCAGAAACACACTAGTCAGAAGCACGGTGGTCAGAACACAGTGGTCAGAAACACAGTGGTCAGAAACACAGTGGTCAGAAACACACTGGTCAGAAATACACTGGTCAGAAACACAGTGGTCCGAAACACAGTGGTCAGAAACACAGTGGTCAGAAACACACTGGTCGGTAACACGATGGTCAGAAACACAGTGGTCAGAAACACAGTGGTCAGAAACACAGTGGTCAGGAATACAGTGGTCAGAAACATAGTGGTCAGAAATACAGTGGTCAGAAACACAATGGTCAGAAACACAATGGTCAGAAACACATTGGTCCGAAATACAGTGAACAGAAACACAATGCTCAGAAACACACTGGTCAGAAACACACCGGTCTGGGGCACAGTGGTCAGAAACACAGTGGTCAGAAACACGGTGGTCAGAAACACACTGGTCTGAGACACACTGGTCAGAAACACGGTGGTTGGAAAGACAATGGTCAGAAACACAGTGGTCAGAAAGACAATGGTCAGAAACACAGTGCTCAGAAGCAGAGTGGTCGGAAAGACAGTGGTCAGAAGCACAGTGGTGACAAACACATTGGTCGGAAATACAGTGGTCAGAAACACAATGGTCAGAAACACAGTGGTCGGAAACACACTGGTCACAAACATACTGGTCAGAAACACAGCGGAGAGAAACACACTGGTCAGAAACACGGTGGTCTGAAACACATTGGTCAGAAACAAAGTGGTCCAGAACACAGTTTTCAGAAACACAGTGGTCAGAAACACAGTGGTCAGACACACATTGGTCAGAAACGCAGTTGTCAGAATCACAGTGGTTAGAAACACAGTGGTAAGAAACACAGTGGTGAGAATCACATTGGTCAGAAACACACTGGTCAGAAACACAGTGGTCAGAAGCACACTGGTCAGAAACACACTGGTCAGAAACAGACTGGTCCAAAACAAAGTGTTCCAAAACACACTGGTTAGAGACACACTGGTCAGAAACATACTGGTCAGAAACACACTGGTCAGAAACACACTTGTCAGAAACACAGTGGTTAAAAAGACACTGGTCAGAAACACAGTGGTCAGAAACACCGTGGTCAGAAACACAGTGGTCAGAAACACAGTGGTCAGAAGCACACTGGTCAGAAACACACTGATCAGAAAAACGGTGGTTAGAAACACACCGGTCAGAAACACAGTGGTCAGAAACACAGTGGTCAGACGCACAGTGGTCAGAAACACACTGGTCAGAAGCACAGTGGTCAGAAAGACAGTGGTCAGAAACACAATGGTCAGAAACACACTAGTCAGAAACACACTGGTCAGAAACACAGTCGTCAGAAACACACTGGTCAGAAACACAGTCGTCAGAAACACACTGGTCAGAAACACAGTCGTCAGAAACACACTGGTCAGAAACACAGTCGTCAGAAACACACTGGTCAGAAACACAGTCGTCAGAAACACACTGGTCAGAAACACAGTCGTCAGAAACACACTGGTCAGAAACACAGTCGTCAGAAACACACTGGTCAGAAACACAGTCGTCAGAAACACACTGGTCAGAAACACAGTCGTCAGAAACACACTGGTCAGAAACACAGTCGTCAGAAACACACTGGTCAGAAACACAGTCGTCAGAAACACACTGGTCAGAAACACAGTCGTCAGAAACACACTGGTCAGAAACACAGTCGTCAGAAACACACTGGTCAGAAACACAGTCGTCAGAAACACACTGGTCAGAAACACAGTCGTCAGAAACACACTGGTCAGAAACACAGTCGTCAGAAACACACTGGTCAGAAACACAGTCGTCAGAAACACACTGGTCAGAAACACAGTCGTCAGAAACACACTGGTCAGAAACACAGTCGTCAGAAACACACTGGTCAGAAACACAGTCGTCAGAAACACACTGGTCAGAAACACAGTCGTCAGAAACACACTGGTCAGAAACACAGTCGTCAGAAACACACTGGTCAGAAACACAGTCGTCAGAAACACACTGGTCAGAAACACAGTCGTCAGAAACACACTGGTCAGAAACACAGTCGTCAGAAACACACTGGTCAGAAACACAGTCGTCAGAAACACACTGGTCAGAAACACAGTCGTCAGAAACACACTGGTCAGAAACACAGTCGTCAGAAACACACTGGTCAGAAACACAGTCGTCAGAAACACACTGGTCAGAAACACAGTCGTCAGAAACACACTGGTCAGAAACACAGTCGTCAGAAACACACTGGTCAGAAACACAGTCGTCAGAAACACACTGGTCAGAAACACAGTCGTCAGAAACACACTGGTCAGAAACACAGTCGTCAGAAACACACTGGTCAGAAACACAGTCGTCAGAAACACACTGGTCAGAAACACAGTCGTCAGAAACACACTGGTCAGAAACACAGTCGTCAGAAACACACTGGTCAGAAACACAGTCGTCAGAAACACACTGGTCAGAAACACAGTCGTCAGAAACACACTGGTCAGAAACACAGTCGTCAGAAACACACTGGTCAGAAACACAGTCGTCAGAAACACACTGGTCAGAAACACAGTCGTCAGAAACACACTGGTCAGAAACACAGTCGTCAGAAACACACTGGTCAGAAACACAGTCGTCAGAAACACACTGGTCAGAAACACAGTCGTCAGAAACACACTGGTCAGAAACACAGTCGTCAGAAACACACTGGTCAGAAACACAGTCGTCAGAAACACACTGGTCAGAAACACAGTCGTCAGAAACACACTGGTCAGAAACACAGTCGTCAGAAACACACTGGTCAGAAACACAGTCGTCAGAAACACACTGGTCAGAAACACAGTCGTCAGAAACACACTGGTCAGAAACACAGTCGTCAGAAACACACTGGTCAGAAACACAGTCGTCAGAAACACACTGGTCAGAAACACAGTCGTCAGAAACACACTGGTCAGAAACACAGTCGTCAGAAACACACTGGTCAGAAACACAGTCGTCAGAAACACACTGGTCAGAAACACAGTCGTCAGAAACACACTGGTCAGAAACACAGTCGTCAGAAACACACTGGTCAGAAACACAGTCGTCAGAAACACACTGGTCAGAAACACAGTCGTCAGAAACACACTGGTCAGAAACACAGTCGTCAGAAACACACTGGTCAGAAACACAGTCGTCAGAAACACACTGGTCAGAAACACAGTCGTCAGAAACACACTGGTCAGAAACACAGTCGTCAGAAACACACTGGTCAGAAACACAGTCGTCAGAAACACACTGGTCAGAAACACAGTCGTCAGAAACACACTGGTCAGAAACACAGTCGTCAGAAACACACTGGTCAGAAACACAGTCGTCAGAAACACACTGGTCAGAAACACAGTCGTCAGAAACACACTGGTCAGAAACACAGTCGTCAGAAACACACTGGTCAGAAACACAGTCGTCAGAAACACACTGGTCAGAAACACAGTCGTCAGAAACACACTGGTCAGAAACACAGTCGTCAGAAACACACTGGTCAGAAACACAGTCGTCAGAAACACACTGGTCAGAAACACAGTCGTCAGAAACACACTGGTCAGAAACACAGTCGTCAGAAACACACTGGTCAGAAACACAGTCGTCAGAAACACACTGGTCAGAAACACAGTCGTCAGAAACACACTGGTCAGAAACACAGTCGTCAGAAACACACTGGTCAGAAACACAGTCGTCAGAAACACACTGGTCAGAAACACAGTCGTCAGAAACACACTGGTCAGAAACACAGTCGTCAGAAACACACTGGTCAGAAACACAGTCGTCAGAAACACACTGGTCAGAAACACAGTCGTCAGAAACACACTGGTCAGAAACACAGTCGTCAGAAACACACTGGTCAGAAACACAGTCGTCAGAAACACACTGGTCAGAAACACAGTCGTCAGAAACACACTGGTCAGAAACACAGTCGTCAGAAACACACTGGTCAGAAACACAGTCGTCAGAAACACACTGGTCAGAAACACAGTCGTCAGAAACACACTGGTCAGAAACACAGTCGTCAGAAACACACTGGTCAGAAACACAGTCGTCAGAAACACACTGGTCAGAAACACAGTCGTCAGAAACACACTGGTCAGAAACACAGTCGTCAGAAACACACTGGTCAGAAACACAGTCGTCAGAAACACACTGGTCAGAAACACAGTCGTCAGAAACACACTGGTCAGAAACACAGTCGTCAGAAACACACTGGTCAGAAACACAGTCGTCAGAAACACACTGGTCAGAAACACAGTCGTCAGAAACACACTGGTCAGAAACACAGTCGTCAGAAACACACTGGTCAGAAACACAGTCGTCAGAAACACACTGGTCAGAAACACAGTCGTCAGAAACACACTGGTCAGAAACACAGTCGTCAGAAACACACTGGTCAGAAACACAGTCGTCAGAAACACACTGGTCAGAAACACAGTCGTCAGAAACACACTGGTCAGAAACACAGTCGTCAGAAACACACTGGTCAGAAACACAGTCGTCAGAAACACACTGGTCAGAAACACAGTGGTCAGAAACACACTGGTCATAAACACACTGGTCAGAAACACACTGGTCATAAACACACTGGTCAGGAACACACTGGTCAGAAACACACTGGTCAGAAACATCCTGGTCAGAAACACAGTGGTCAGAAACACACTGGTCAGCAACACAGTGGTCATAAACGCACTGGTCATAAACAAACTGGTCGGAAACACGGTGGTCAGAAACACACTGGTCAGAAACACACTTGTCAAAAACACACTGATCAGAAACACACCGACGAGAAACACGGTGGTAAGAAACACACTAATCAAAAACACATTGGTCATTAACACTGTGGTCAGAAACACAGTGGTCAGAAACATTGTCGTCAGAAACACACTGGTCAAAAACACAGTGGTCGGACACACACTGGTCAGAAACAACGTGGTCAGAAACACACTGATGAGGAACACACTGGTCAGGAACACACTGGTCGGAAACACAGTGGTCCTAAACACACTGGTCAGAAACACACTGTTCAGAAACACAGTGGTCAGACACACAATGTTCAGCAACACACTTGTCAGAAACACACTGGTAAGAAACACACTGGTCAGAAACACATTGGTAAGAAACACACTGGTCAGAAACACAGTGGTCAGAAACACACTGGTCAGGAACACACTAGTCAGAAACACAGTGGTAAAAAACACACTGGTCAGAAACACACTGGTCAGAAACACAGTCGTCAGAAACACACTGGTCAGAAACACAGTTGTCATAAACACACTGGTCAGAAACACACTGGTCAGAAACACAGTGGTGGCAAGGACACTGGTCAGAAACACAGTGGTCAGAAACACACTGGTCAGAAACACACTGGTCAGAAATACAGTGGTCATAAACACAGTGGTCAGAAACACAGTGGTCCGAAACACAGTGGTTACAAACGCACTGGTCAGAAACACAGTGGGCAGAAACACACTGGTCAGAAACACACTGGTCAGAAACACACTGGTCAGAAACACACTGGTCAGAAACACAGTGGTCAGAAACACAGTGGTCAGAAACACA
>SZWC01002182.1:158546-175780 GCA_023375785.1 Penium margaritaceum
TGGTCAGAAACACACTGGTCAGAAACACAGTGGTCAGAAACACACTGGTCAGAAATGCAGTGGTCAGAAGCACAGTGGTAAGAAACACAATGGTCGGAAACGCAGTGGTCAGAAACGCACTGGTCAGAAACACACAGGTTAGAAACACACTGGTCAGAAACACAGTGGTCAGAAACACAATGGTCAGAAACACAATGGTCAGGAACACAGTGGTAGAAAACACAGTGGTCAGAAATAAAGCGGTCAGAAACACACTGGCCAGAAACACACTGGTCAGACACACAGTGGTCAGAAACACAGTGGTCGGAAACACAATGGTCAGAAGCACAGTGGTCAGAAACACAATGGTCAGAAACACACTGGTCCGAAACACAGTGGTCAGAAACACAGTGGTCAGAAACACAGTGGTCAGAAACACAATGGTAAAAAACACACTGGTCAGAAACACCCTGGTCAGAAACACAGTGGTCAGAAACACACTGGTCAGCAACACAGTGGTCATAAACGCACTGATCCTAAACACACTGGTCAGAAACAGAGTGGTCAGAAACAAACTGCTCAGAAACGCACTTGTCAGAAACACACCGGTCAGAAACACACTGGTCAGAATCACACTGGTCAGAAACAAACCAGTCAGAAACACGGTGGTCAGAAACACAGTGGTCAGAAACACACTGGTCAGAAACACACTTGTCAAAAACACACTGGTCAGAAACACACTGGTCAGGAACACAGTGGTCAGAAACACACTTGTTAGAAACACTGTGGTCAGAAACACAGTGGTCAGAAACACAGTGGTCAGAAAGACACTGGTCAGAAACACCGTGGTCAGAAACACACTGGTCAGAAACGCAGAGATCAGAAACACACTGGTAAGAAACGCAATGGTCAGAAACGCAGTGGTCAGAAACACAGTGGTCAGAAACACACAGGTCAGAAACACACTGGTCAGAAACACAGTGGTCAGAAACACAGTGGTCATAAACACAATGGTCAGAAACACAGTGGTAAAGAACACAGTGGTCAGAAATAGAGTGGTCAGAAACACAGTGGTCAGAAACACACTGGTCAGACACACAGTGGTCAGAAACACAGTGGCCAGAAACACAGTGGTCAGAAGCACAGTGGCCAGAAACACAGTGGTTAAAAACACACTGGTCCGAAACACAGTGGTCAGAAACATAGTGGTCAGAAACACAGTGGTCAGAAACACAATGGTAAACAACACACTGGTCAGAAACACACTGGTCGGAAACACCCTGGTCATAAATAGAGTGGTCAGAAACACACTGGTCAGCAACACAGTGGTCATAAACGCACTGGTCCTAAACACACTGGTCAGAAACACAATGGTCAGAAACACACCGGTCAGAAACACATTGATCAGAAACACATTGGCAGAAACACACTGGTCAGAAACACACTGGTCGGAAACACCCTGGTCATAAATAGAGTGGTCAGAAACACACTGGTCAGCAACACAGTGGTCATAAACGCACTGGTCCTAAACACACTGGTCACAAACACAGTGGTCAGAAACACACTGGTCGGAAACACCCTGGTCATAAATAGAGTGGTCAGAAACACACTGGTCAGCAACACAGTGGTCATAAACGCACTGGTCCTAAACACACTGGTCACAAACACAGTGGTCAGAAACACACTGGTCAGAAACGCACTTGTCAGAAACACACTGGTCAGAAACACACTGGTCAGAATCACACTGGTCAGAAACACACCGGTCAGAAACACATTGATCAGAAACACATTGGCAGAAACACACTGGTCAGAAACACAGTGGTCGGAAACACACTGGTCAGAAACACACTGGTGAGAAACACAGTGGTCAGAAACACACTGGTCAGAAACGCACTTGTCAGATCAGAAACACACAGAAACACACTGGTCAGAATCACACTGGTCAGAAACACACCGGTCAGAAACACATTGATCAGAAACACATTGGCAGAAACACACTGGTCAGAAACACAGTGGTCGGAAACACACTGGTCAGAAACACACTGGTGAGAAACACAGTGGTCAGACACACACTGGTCAGAAACACACTGGACAGGAACACACTGGTAAGAAACACACAGGTCAGAAACACATTGGTAAGAAACACACCGGTCAGAAACACGGTGGTCAGAAACACACTAGTCAGAAACACACTGGTCAGAAACACAGTGGTCAGAAACACACTGGTTAGAAACACACCAGTGAGAAACGCAGTGGTCATAAACACAGTGGTCGGAAACACACTGGTCAGAAACACAGTGGTCAGAAACACACTGGTCAGAAACACAGTGGTCATGAATACACTGGTCAGAAACACACAGGTCATAAACACAGTGGTCATAAACACAGTGGTCAGAAACACACTGGTCCGAAACACACTGGTCAGAAACACAGTGGTCGGAAACACAGTGGTCAGAAACACTGTCGTCAGAAACACAGTGGTCAGAAACACAATGGTCAGAAACACAGTGGTCAGAAACACACTGGTCAGAAACGCAGTGGTCAGAAACACACTGGTCAGAAACACAGTGGTCAGAAACACAATGGTCAGAAACACACTGGTCAAAAACACATTGGTCAGAAAGACGCTGGTCAGAAACAGATTGGTCAGAAACACAGTGGTCAAGAACACACTGGTCAAAAACACAGTGGTCATAAACGCATTGGTCCTAAACACACTGGTCTGAAACACAGTGGTCAGAGACACACTGGTCAGAAACGCACTTGTCAAAAACACACTGGTCAGAAACACACTGGTCAGAAACACAGTGGTCAGAAACATCTGGTCAGAAACACGGTGGTCAGAAACACTCTGGTCAGAAACACGTTGGTCATTGACACTGTGGTGAGGAACACTCTGGTAAGAAACACGGTAGTCAGAAACTGACTGCTTAGAAACACAGTGGTCAGAAACACACTGGTCAGAAACAAACTGGTCAGAAACACACTGTTCGGAAACACAGTGGTCGGAAACACACTGGTAAAAAAAAAACTGGTTAGAAACACACTTTGATAAACACACTGGTCAGAAACACACTGGTAAAAAAAAAACTGGTTAGAAACACACTTTGATAAACACACTGGTCAGAAACACATTGGCCAGAAACACACTGGTCAGAAACGCACTGGTCAGAAACACAGTTGTCAGAAACACAGTGATCAAAACTACAATGGTCAGAAACACACTGGTCAGAAACACACTGGTGAGAAACACACTGGTCAGAAACACACTGGTCAGAAGCACACTGGTCAGAAACACAGTGGTCAGAAACACAGTGGTCAGAAACACACTGGTAAGAAACGCAGGGGTTAGAAACACACTGGTCAGAAACACACTGGTAAGAAACACACTGGTCAGAAACACACTGGTCAGAAACACACTGGTCAGAAACACAGTGGACAGAAACACAGTGGTCAGAAACACAGTGGTCACAAACACAGTGGTCAGAAACACAGTGGTCGGAAACAAGGTGGTCAGAAACACACTGGTCAGAAACACAGTGGTCAGAAACACAGTGGTCACAAACACAGTGGTCAGAAACACAGTGGTCGGAAACAAGGTGGTCAGAAACACACTGGTCAGAAACACACTGGACAGAAACACAATGGTCAGAAACACAGTGGTCAGAAGCATTGTGGTCAGAAGCCCACTGGACAGAAACACACTGGTCGAAACACAATGGTCAGAAACACACTGGTCAGAAACACAGTGGTCAGAAACACAGTGGTCAGAACCACAGTGGTCATGAGCACAATGGTCAGAAACACATTGGTCAGAAACACACTTGTCAGAAACAAAGCAGTCGGAAACACAGTGGTCACAAACACATTGGTCAAATACACAGTCATCAGAAACACACTGGTCAGAAACACATTGGTCAGAAACACACTTGTCAGAAACAAAGCAGTCGGAAACACAGTGGTCACAAACACATTGGTCAAATACACAGTCATCAGAAACACACTGGTCGCAAATACAGTTGTCAGAAACAGACTGGTCAGAAACATAGTGGTCAGAAACAAAGTGGTCAGAAACACAGTGGTCAGAAACACGCTGGTCAGAGCCACAATGGTCAGAAACACACTGGTCAGAAACATAGTGGTCAGAAACACACTGGTCAGAAACACACTGGTCAGAAATACAGTTGTCATAAACACAATGGGCAGAGACACACTAGTCAGAAACACACGGGTCAGAAATACAGTGGTCAGAAGCATAGCGGTCAGAAACACCGTGGTCAGAAACACAGTGGTCAGAAACGCGCTGGTCAGACACACACTTGTTAGAATCACACTCGTTAGAAACACAATGGTCAGAAACACAGCGGTTTGAAACACTGTGGTCAGAAACACAGTGGTCAGACACGCACTGGTCAGACACATACTGGTCATAATCACACTCGTCAGAAATGCAGTGGTCAGAAACACAATGGTCATAAACTCGCTGGTCATAAACACAGTGCTCAGAATCACAGTGGTCATAAACACACTGGTCAGAAACACAGTGGTCAGAAACACACCGGTCAGAAACACAGTGGTCAGAAACACAGTGGTCTGAAACACAGTGCTCATAAACACACTGGTCAGAGACATGGGGGTCAAAAACACAGTGGTCAGAAACACACTGGTCAGAAACACACTGGTCAGAAGCACACTGGTAAGAAACACAGTGGTCAGGAACACAGATGTCAGAAACACGCTGGTCAGAAACACACTGGTCAGAAACACAGTGGTCAGAAAAACAGTGGTTAGAAACACACTGGTCAGAAACACAGTGGTCAGGAACACAGATGTCAGAAACACGCTGGTCAGAAACACACTGGTCAGAAACACAGTGGTCAGAAAAACAGTGGTTAGAAACACACTGGTCAGAAACACAGTGGTAAGAAGCACACTGGTCAGAAACACCATGGTCAGAAACACACTGGTCAGAAACGCAGTGGTCAGAAACACACCGGTAACAAACAAAATGGTCAGAAATGAAGTTGTCAGAAACACACTGGTCAGAAACACCATGGTCAGAAACACACTGGTCAGAAACGCAGTGGTCAGAAACACACCGGTAACAAACAAAATGGTCAGAAATGAAGTTGTCAGAAACACACTGGTCATAAACACACTGGTCAGAAACACAGTGGTCAGAAGCACACTGGTCAGAAACAGAATGGTCAGAAACACAGTGGTAAAAAACACAGTGGTCAGAAATAGAGTGGTCAGAAACACACTGGTCATAAACACACTTGTCAGACATACAGTGGTCAGAAACACAGTGGTCTGAAACACATTGGTCAGAAACACAATGGTCAGAAACACACTGGTCAGAAACACAGTAGTCAGAAACAGAGTGGTCAGAAACACACTGGTCAGAAACACAGTGGTCTGAAACACATTGGTCAGAAACACAATGGTCAGAAACACACTGGTCAGAAACACAGTAGTCAGAAACAGAGTGGTCAGAAACACACTGGTCAGAAACACATTGGTCAGAAACACACTGGGCAAAAACACATTCGACAGAAACACAGCGGTCGTAAACACAGT
This sequence comes from Penium margaritaceum, assembly GCA_023375785.1. NCBI lineage: Eukaryota > Viridiplantae > Streptophyta > Zygnematophyceae > Desmidiales > Peniaceae > Penium > Penium margaritaceum. The sequence goes on from SZWC01002182.1 coordinate 164,106, forward strand.
GGTCACAAACACACTGGTCCAAAGCACACTGCTCGGAAACACAGTGATCGGAAACACGGTGGCCAGAAACAGAGTGGTCAGAAACACAGTGGTCAGAAACTCACTGGTCCGAAATACAGTGGTCAGATACACGGTGGTGAGAAATACAGTGGTCAGAAACACAATGATCAGAAACACACTGGTCAGAAACACACTGGTCAGAAACACACTGGTCATAAACACAGTGGTCAGAAACACACTGGTCAAAAACATAGTGGTCATAAACGTTCTGGTCCTAAACACACTGGTCAGAAACACAGTGGTCAGAAACACACTGGTCAAAAACATAGTGGTCATAAACGTTCTGGTCCTAAACACACTGGTCAGAAACACAGTGGTCAGAAACACACCGGTCAGAAACACACCGGTCAGAAACACACTGGTTAAAATCACACTGGTCAGAAACAAACCAGTCAGAAACACAGTGGTCAGAAAGACACTGGTCATAAACACAAGGGTCAGAAACACAGTGGTCAGAAACACACTGGTCAGAAACGCACTGGTCAGAAACACACTGGTCAGAAACAAACCAGTCAGAAACACAGTGGTCAGAAAGACACTGGTCATAAACACAAGGGTCAGAAACACAGTGGTCAGAAACACACTGGTCAGAAACGCACTTGTCAGAAACACACTTGTCAGAAACACAGTGGTCAGTAACACGGTGGTCAGAAACACATTGGTTGGAAACACACTGGTCAACAACGCACTTGTCAAAAACACACTGGTCAGAAAGACACTGGTCAGAAGCACAGTGGTCAGAAACACGCTGGTCAGAAACACACTAGTCAGAAACACATTGGTCATTAACACTGTGGTCAGAAACACAGTGACAGAAACATTGTGGTCAGAAACACACTGGTCAAAAACACAGTGGTCGGACACACATTGGTCAGAAACAACGTGGTCAGAAACACACTGACGAGAAACACACTGGTCAGAAACACACTGGTCAGAAACACAGTGGTCCAAAACACACTGGTCAGAAACACACTGTTCAGAAACACAGTGGTCAGACACACGCTGGTCAGAAACACACTGGTCAGAAACACACTGGTAAGAAACACACTGGTCAGAAACTCATTGGTAAGAAATACACTGGTCAGAAACACAGTGGTCAGAAACACACTGGTCAGGAACACACTGGTCAGAAACACAGTGGTTAGAAACACTCTGGTCAGAAACACAGTTGTCAGAAACACAGTCGTCAGAAACACACTGGTCAGAAACAAACTGGTCAGAAACACACTGGTCAGAAACACAGTGGTCAAGAACACACTGGTAAAAAACACAGTGGTCATAAACGCATTGGTCCTAAACACACTGGTCTGAAACACAGTGGTCAGAGACACACTGGTCAGAAACGCACTTGTCAAAAACACACTGGTCAGAAACACACTGGTCAGAAACACAGTGGTCAGAAACATCTGGTCAGAAACACGGTGGTCAGAAACACGCTGGTCAGAAACACGTTGGTCATTGACACTGTGGTGAGGAACACTCTGGTAAGAAACACGGTAGTCAGAAACTGACTGCTTAGAATCACAGTGGTCAGAAACACACTGGTCAGAAACAAACTGGTCAGAAACACACTGTTCGGAAACACAGTGGTCGGAAACACACTGGTAAAAAAAAAACTGGTTAGAAACACACTTTGATAAACACACTGGTCAGAAACGCAGTGGTCAGAAACACAGTCGTCAGAAACACAGTGGTCACAAACACTGTGGTCAAGAACACAGTGGTGAGAAACACACTGGTCAGAAGCACAGTGGTCAGAAACACGGTGGTCAGAAACCCTGTGGTCTGAAACACAGTGGTCAGAGACACACTGGTCAGAAACGCAGTGGTCAGAAACACAGTCGTCAGAAACACAGTGGTCACAAACACTGTGGTCAAGAACACAGTGGTGAGAAACACACTGGTCAGAAGCACAGTGGTCAGAAACACGGTGGTCAGAAACCCTGTGGTCTGAAACACAGTGGTCAGAGACACACTGGTCAGAAACGCAGTGGTCAGAAACACAGTCGTCAGAAACACAGTGGTCACAAACACTGTGGTCAAGAACACAGTGGTGAGAAACACACTGGTCAGAAGCACAGTGGTCAGAAACACGGTGGTCAGAAACCCTGTGGTCTGAAACACAGTGGTCAGAGACACACTGGTCAGAAACGCAGTGGTCAGAAACACAGTCGTCAGAAACACAGTGGTCACAAACACTGTGGTCAAGAACACAGTGGTGAGAAACACACTGGTCAGAAGCACAGTGGTCAGAAACACGGTGGTCAGAAACCCTGTGGTCTGAAACACAGTGGTCAGAGACACACTGGTCAGAAACGCAGTGGTCAGAAACACAGTCGTCAGAAACACAGTGGTCACAAACACTGTGGTCAAGAACACAGTGGTGAGAAACACACTGGTCAGAAGCACAGTGGTCAGAAACACGGTGGTCAGAAACCCTGTGGTCTGAAACACAGTGGTCAGAGACACACTGGTCAGAAACGCAGTGGTCAGAAACACAGTCGTCAGAAACACAGTGGTCACAAACACTGTGGTCAAGAACACAGTGGTGAGAAACACACTGGTCAGAAGCACAGTGGTCAGAAACACGGTGGTCAGAAACCCTGTGGTCTGAAACACAGTGGTCAGAGACACACTGGTCAGAAACGCAGTGGTCAGAAACACAGTCGTCAGAAACACAGTGGTCACAAACACTGTGGTCAAGAACACAGTGGTGAGAAACACACTGGTCAGAAGCACAGTGGTCAGAAACACGGTGGTCAGAAACCCTGTGGTCTGAAACACAGTGGTCAGAGACACACTGGTCAGAAACGCAGTGGTCAGAAACACAGTCGTCAGAAACACAGTGGTCACAAACACTGTGGTCAAGAACACAGTGGTGAGAAACACACTGGTCAGAAGCACAGTGGTCAGAAACACGGTGGTCAGAAACCCTGTGGTCTGAAACACAGTGGTCAGAGACACACTGGTCAGAAACGCAGTGGTCAGAAACACAGTCGTCAGAAACACAGTGGTCACAAACACTGTGGTCAAGAACACAGTGGTGAGAAACACACTGGTCAGAAGCACAGTGGTCAGAAACACGGTGGTCAGAAACCCTGTGGTCTGAAACACAGTGGTCAGAGACACACTGGTCAGAAACGCAGTGGTCAGAAACACAGTCGTCAGAAACACAGTGGTCACAAACACTGTGGTCAAGAACACAGTGGTGAGAAACACACTGGTCAGAAGCACAGTGGTCAGAAACACGGTGGTCAGAAACCCTGTGGTCTGAAACACAGTGGTCAGAGACACACTGGTCAGAAACGCAGTGGTCAGAAACACAGTCGTCAGAAACACAGTGGTCACAAACACTGTGGTCAAGAACACAGTGGTGAGAAACACACTGGTCAGAAGCACAGTGGTCAGAAACACGGTGGTCAGAAACCCTGTGGTCTGAAACACAGTGGTCAGAGACACACTGGTCAGAAACGCAGTGGTCAGAAACACAGTCGTCAGAAACACAGTGGTCACAAACACTGTGGTCAAGAACACAGTGGTGAGAAACACACTGGTCAGAAGCACAGTGGTCAGAAACACGGTGGTCAGAAACCCTGTGGTCTGAAACACAGTGGTCAGAGACACACTGGTCAGAAACGCAGTGGTCAGAAACACAGTCGTCAGAAACACAGTGGTCACAAACACTGTGGTCAAGAACACAGTGGTGAGAAACACACTGGTCAGAAGCACAGTGGTCAGAAACACGGTGGTCAGAAACCCTGTGGTCTGAAACACAGTGGTCAGAGACACACTGGTCAGAAACGCAGTGGTCAGAAACACAGTCGTCAGAAACACAGTGGTCACAAACACTGTGGTCAAGAACACAGTGGTGAGAAACACACTGGTCAGAAGCACAGTGGTCAGAAACACGGTGGTCAGAAACCCTGTGGTCTGAAACACAGTGGTCAGAGACACACTGGTCAGAAACGCAGTGGTCAGAAACACAGTCGTCAGAAACACAGTGGTCACAAACACTGTGGTCAAGAACACAGTGGTGAGAAACACACTGGTCAGAAGCACAGTGGTCAGAAACACGGTGGTCAGAAACCCTGTGGTCTGAAACACAGTGGTCAGAGACACACTGGTCAGAAACGCAGTGGTCAGAAACACAGTCGTCAGAAACACAGTGGTCACAAACACTGTGGTCAAGAACACAGTGGTGAGAAACACACTGGTCAGAAGCACAGTGGTCAGAAACACGGTGGTCAGAAACCCTGTGGTCTGAAACACAGTGGTCAGAGACACACTGGTCAGAAACGCAGTGGTCAGAAACACAGTCGTCAGAAACACAGTGGTCACAAACACTGTGGTCAAGAACACAGTGGTGAGAAACACACTGGTCAGAAGCACAGTGGTCAGAAACACGGTGGTCAGAAACCCTGTGGTCTGAAACACAGTGGTCAGAGACACACTGGTCAGAAACGCAGTGGTCAGAAACACAGTCGTCAGAAACACAGTGGTCACAAACACTGTGGTCAAGAACACAGTGGTGAGAAACACACTGGTCAGAAGCACAGTGGTCAGAAACACGGTGGTCAGAAACACACTGGTCAGAAACACAGTGGTCAGAAACACACTGGTCAGGAACACACTGGTCAGAAACACAGTGGTTAGAAACACTCTGGTCAGAAACACAGTTGTCAGAAACACAGTCGTCAGAAACACAATGGTCAGAAACACAGTGGTCATAAACACACTGGTCAGAAACACACTGGTCAGAAACACAGTGGTTGGAAACACACTGGTCAGAAACACAGTGGTAAAAAACACACTGGTCAGAAACACATTGGTCAGAAACACAGTGTTTACAAGCACACTGGTCAGAAACACTATGGTCAGAAACACGGTGGTCAGAAACACACTGGTCAGAAACACACTGGTCAGAAACACAGTGGTCAAAAACACACTGGTCAGAAACACGTTGGTCAGAAACACAGTGGTCACAAGCACACTGGTCAGAAACACCGTGGTCAGAAACACAGTGGTCAGAAACACAGTGGTCAGACACACACTGGTCAGAAACACACTGGTCAGAAATACAGTGGTCATAAGCACAGTGGTCAGAAACACAGTGGTTCAAAACACGGTGGTTAGAAACACACTGGTCAGAAACACAGTGGTCGGAAACGCACTGGTCAGAAACACACTGGTCAGAAACACACTGGTCAGAAACACTCTGGTCAGAAACACTGTGGTCAGAAACACTGTGGTCAGAAACACAGTGGTCAGAAACACACTGGTCAGACACACTGTTGTCAGAAACACACTGGTCAGAAATACAGTGATCAGAAACACACTGGTAAGAAACGCAATGGTCAGAAACGCAGTGGTCAGAATTACACTGGTCAGAAACACACTGGTCAGAAACCCAGTGGTCAGAAACACACTGGTCAGAAACACAATGGTCAGAAACACAGTGGTCAAAAACACAGTGGTCAGAAATAGAGTGGTCAGAAACACACTGGTCAGCAACACAGTGGTCAGACACACAGTGGTCAGAAAAACAGTGGTCAGAAACACAGTGGTCAGAAACACAGTGGTCAGAAACACACTGGTCCGAAACAGAGTGGTCAGAAACACAGTGGTCAGAAACACAGTGGTCAGAAACACAATAGTAAAAAACACACTGGTCAGAAACACACTGGTCAGAAACACCATGGTCAGAAACACAGTGGTCAGAAACACACTGGTCAGAACCACATTGGTCATAAACGCACTGGTCCTAAACACATTGGTCACAAACACAGTGGTCAGAAACTCAATTGTCAGAAACGCACTTGTCAGAAACACAGTGGGCAGAAACACACTGGTCAGAATCTTACTGGTACGAAACAAACCGGTCAGAAACACGGTGGTCAGAAACACAGTGGTCAGAAACACACTGGTCAGAAACACATTGGTAAGAAACACACTGGTCAGAAACACGGTGGTCAGAAACACACTTGTCAGAAACGCACCGGTCAGAAACACAGTGGTCAAAAACACACTGGTTAGAAACACACTGGTCACAAACGCAGTGGTCATAAACACAGTGGTCGGAAACACACTGGTCAGAAACACAGTGGTCAGAAACACACTGGTCAGACACACAGTGGTCATGAACACACTGGTCAGAAACACACAGGTCATAAACACACTGGTAAAAAACACACTGGTCAGAAACACACTGGTCAGAAACACAGTGGTCACAAGCACACTGGTCAGAAACACAGTGGTCAGAAACAGACTGGTCAGAAACACACTGGTCAGAAACAAAGTGGTCATAAACAAAGTGGTCAGAAGCACACTGGTCCGAAATACACTGGTCAGAAACACAGTGGTCGGAAACACGGTGGTCAGAAACCCTGTGGTCAGAAACACAGTGGTCAGAAACACAATGGTCAGAAACACAGCGGTCAGAAACACACTGGTCAGAAACGCAGTGGTCAGAAACACACTGGTCAGAAACACAGTGGTCAGAAACACACTGGTCAGAAACACACTGGTCAGAAACACACCGGTCAGAAAGACACTGGTTAGAAACACATTGGTCAGAAACACAATGGTCAGAAACACAGCGGTCAGAAACACACTGGCCATAAACAAACTAGTCAGAAACAAATTAGTCAGAAACACAGTGGCCAGAAACACAGTGGTCGGAAACACGATGGTCAGAAACACAGCGGTCAGAAACACACTGGCCATAAACAAACTAGTCAGAAACAAATTAGTCAGAAACACAGTGGCCAGAAACACAGTGGTCGGAAACACGATGGTCAGAAACACAGCGGTCAGAAACACACTGGTCGAAACACAATGGTCAGAAACACAGTGGTCAGAAACACACTGGTCAGAAACACAGTGGTCAGAAACACACTGGTCAGAAACACACTGGTCAGAAACACACCGGTCAGAAAGACACTGGTTAGAAACACATTGGTCAGAAACACAATGGTCAGAAACACACTGGTCAGAAACACACTGGTCAGAAACATACTGGTCAGAAACACAGTGGTCAAAAACACACTGGTCAAAAACATAGTGGTCATAAACGCATTGGTCCTAAACACACTGGTCTGAAACACAGTGGTCAGAAACACACTGGTCAGAAACGCACTTGTCAGAAACACACTGGTCAGAAACACACTGGTTAAAATCACACTAGTCATAAACAAACGAGTCAGAAACACAGTGATCAGAAACACAGTGTCAGAAACACACTGGTCATAAACATATGGGTCAGAAACACAGTGGTCAGAAACACACTGGTCAGAAATGCACTTGTCAGAAACACACTGGGCAGAAACACACTGGTCAGAAACACAGTGGTCAGAAACACAGTGGTCAGAAACACAGTGGTCAGAAACACACTCGTCAGAAATAAGGGTGTACACGGGCCCAGACTCTCGAGTCTGGACCCAGACTCAGACCCGCGAGTCGGAGTCAGGGTCCAAACTCGGACTCGCGACTATGGGCTGAGACTCGTGAGTCCACGGACTCGCGAGTTTGAGGCACTCAGACTCGCAAATCCGGTGAAAAAAACTCATGAGTCTGTGGAAGAACAGACAACCAAATAGCCATTTCTTCTATCCTATTCACATTTTTTGTTCCGCATGTCATCAAGCATGCACATACATGCATGAATTGGGTCCATTCAGCAGTGTTTCTTATATTTTAGCATTGAGACTACAATATTTTCCCCCCTCCATACTTTCATGAGAACTCCTCTTGGACTCTCGAGTCCGAGTCGAGCCTGGGACCCTGGACTCGGACTCGCGAGTCTGGGTGTGGACTCGGACTCGCGAGTCCGACTCGCGAGTCTCAGCTTTTGGTGAATACCCTTGGTCAGAAACGCCCTTGTCAAAAACACACTGGTCATAAACACACTCGTCAGACACACAGTGGTCAGAAACACGCTGGTCAGAAATACGGTGGTCAGAAACACACTGGTCAGAAACACGTTGGTCATTAACACTGTGGTCAGAAACACGGTGGTCATAAACATTGTGGTCAGAAACGCACTGGTCAGAAACACAGTGGTCGGACACACACTGGTCAGAAACAACATGGTCAGAGACACACTGATGAGAAACACACTGGTCAGAAACACACTGGTCAGAAACACAGTGGTCCGAAACACAATGGGCAGAAACACACTGGTCTGAAACACAGTGGTCAGACACACTCTGGTTAGAAACACGGTGGTCAGAAACACACTGCTCGGAAACACAGTGGTCAGAAACACACTGGTCAGAAACACACTGGTCGGAAACCCAGTGGTCAGAAACACAGTGGTCGGAAAGACACTGGTCAGAAACACAGTGGTCAGAAACACACTATGATAAACACACTGGGCAGAAATACATTGGCCAGAAACACACTGGTCAGAAACGCACTGGTCAGAAACACAGTGGTCAGAAATACAGTGTTCAAAAGTACAATGGTCAGAAACACAGTGGTCAGAAACACACCGGTTAGAAACACACTGGTCAGAAACACACTGGTCAGAAACACACTGGTCAGAAACACACTGGTCTGAAACACAGTGGTCAAAACACACTGGTCAGAAAAACAGTGGTCAGAAACAAGGGTGAAAACGAGACTGGTCTCGTGATTCTAATGTCAGACTTGGAATTGCGATTCCGAGACCAGTCTGTGACTTGGAATTGCGATTCCGAGTCTCAGTCTTGCGATTCTGAGAATCGCGCTTCTCACTGGTGAGAATCACAATTCTGGCCATTGAGAAACACGATTATGGGGACTTGTGTAAAATATCTGACCTGGGATTTAATTATTTTGATGCCTTTTCTCCCTTGAACATATACTTTACAAGTACATTTGAGTATGAAGGTGTATGTTTGTCCACAAAACCTCCATTGTTTGATGTCCAAGACTAATCTTGTCCTGGTTACCCATGGCCATAGAGACATAAGTGGGAATCGCGATTCTGGGCCCAAGACATGGAATAGCAATTCCGAGACCAGTCCCAGTCTTGGAATTGCGATTCCGAGACCAGTCTCGGAATTGCGATTCTCAACCTCGATTCTCAGTTTTTGGCTTACACCCTTAGTCACAAACACACTGGTCAGAAACACACTGGTCAGAAACGCGGCGGTCATCAACACAGTGGTCATAAACACACTGGTCATAAACACACTGGTCACAATCACAGTGGTCAGAAACACACTGCTCAGAAACACGGTGGTCAAAAACACACTGGTCAGAAACACGGTGGTCAGAAACACAGTGGTCAGAACACAGTGGTCAGAAACACACTGGTCAGAAACGCAGGGGTCAGAATCACACTGGTCAGAAACACACTGGTGAGAAACACACTGGTCAGAAACACACTGGTCAGAAACACACTGGTCAGAAACACAGTGGTCAGAAACACAGTGGCCAGAAACACAGTGGTCAGAAACACAGTGGTCAAAAACACAGTGGTCAGAAAAACTGTGGTCAGAAACACACTGGTCAGAAACACACTGGCCAGAAACACACTGGTCAAAAACACAGTGGTCAGAAGCATTGTGGTCAGAAGCCCACTGGACAGAAACACACTGGTCGAAACACAATGGTCAGAAACACACTGGTCAGAAACACAGTGGTCAGAAATACAATGGTCAGAACCACAGTGGTCATAAGCACAATGGTCAGAAACACGTTGGTCAGAAACACACTTGTCAGAAACAAAGCGGTCAGAAACACAGTGGTCAGAAACACACTGGTCAAATACACAGTCGTCACAAACACACTGGTCACAAACACAGTTGTCAGAAACAGACTGGTCAGAAACATTGTGGTCAGACACACACCGGTCAAAAACACACTGGTAAGAAACACAGTGGTCATAAACACACTGGGCAGAGACACAATGGTCAGAAACACACTGGTCAGAACCACAGTGGTCAGAAACACACTGGTCAGAAACATAGTGGTCAGAAACACACCGGTCAAAAACACACTGGTCAGAAACACAGTGGTCATTAACACACTGGGCAGAAACACACTAGTCAGGAACACAGTGGTCAGAAACACACTGGTCAGAAACACTGTGGTCAGAAACACAGTGGTCATAAACACACTGGTCATATACACAGTGGCCAGAAACACACAGGTCAGAAACACACGGGTCAGAAACACAGTGGTCAGAAGCACAGCGGTCAGAAACACAGTGGTCAGAAACACAGTGGTCAGAAACGCACTGGTCAGACATACACTTGTCAGAATCACACTCGTCAGAAACACAATGGTCAGAAACACAGCGGATTGAAACACTGTGGTCAGAAACACGGTGGTCAGACACGCACTTATCAGACACACTCTGGTCAGAATCACACTCGTCAGAAACGCAGTGGTCAGAAACACAGTGGTCATAAACACGCTGGTCATAACCACACTGCTCGGAATCACAGTTGTCATAAACACGCTGGTCAGAAACACAGCGGTCAGAAACACACCGGTCAGAAACACACTGGTCCGAAACACAGTGGTCAGAAACACAGTGCTCAGAAACACACTGGTCAGAGACATGGGGGTCAAAAACACAGTGGTCAGAAACACGCTGGCCAGAAACACACTGGTCAGAAACACAGTGGTTAGAAACACAGATGTCAGAAACACGCTGTTCAGAAACACACTGGTCAGAAACACAGTGCTCAGAAACACAGTGGTTAGAAACACACGGGTCAGAAACACAGTGGCCAGAAACACACTGGTCAGAAACGCCGTGGTCAGAAACACACTGGTTAGAAACACTGTGGTCAGAAACACTGTGGTCAGAAACACACTGGTCAGAAACACAGTGGTCAGAAACACACTGGTCAGAAACACAGTAGTCAGAAACACAGTGGTCAGAAACACACTGGTCAGAAACACATTGGTCAGAAACACAGTGGTCAGAAACACACTGGTCAGAAACACAGTGGTCAGAAACACACTGGTCAGAAACACAGTAGTCAGAAACACAGTGGTCAGAAACACACTGGTCAGAAACACATTGGTCAGAACACGCCGGGCAGAAACACATTGGTCACAAACACAGTGGTCATAAACACAGTGGTCACAAACACAGTGGTCCAAAGCACACTGCTCAGAAACACAGTGATCTGGAACACTGTGGTAAGAAACATAGTGGTCAGAAACACAGTGGTCAGAAACACACTGGTCCGAAACACAGTGGTCAGAAACACGGTGGTCAGAAACACAGTGGTCAGAAAGACAATGGTCAGAAATACACTGGTCAGAAACACACTGGTCAGAAACACACTGGTCTGAAACACAGCGGTCAGAAACACGCTGGTCAAAAACACAGTGGTCATAAACGCACTGGTCCTAAACACACTGGTCAGAAACATTGTGGTCAGAAACACACCAGAAGAAACACACTGGTTAAAATCACACTGGTCAGAAACAAACCAGTCAGAAACACAGTGGTCAGAAACACAGTGGTCAGAAACACACTGTTCATAAACACAGGGGTCAGAAACACAGTGGTCAGAAACACAGTGGTCAGAAACACAGTGGTCGGAAACACACTGGTCAGAAACGCACTTGTCAAAAACACACTGGTCAGAAACACACTGGTCAGAAACACA
>SZWC01002182.1:175856-206109 GCA_023375785.1 Penium margaritaceum
TGGTCAGAAACACACTGGTCAGAAACACACTGGTAAGAAACACACTGGTCACAAAAACATTGGTAAGAAACACACTGGTCAGAAACACAGTGGTCAGAAACACACTGGTCAGGAACACACTAGTCAGAAACACAGTGGTCAGAAACACTCTGGTCAGAAACACACTGGTCAGAAACACAGTCGTCGGAAACACACTGGTCAGAAACACAGTGGTCATAAACACACTGGTCAGAAACACACTGGTCAGAAACACAGTGGTCAGAAACACACCAGTCAGAAATACAGTGGTAAAAAACACACTGGTCAGAAACACATTGGTCAGAAACACGGTGGTCACAAGCACACTGGTCAGAAACACAGTGGTCAGACACACACTTGTCAGAAACACACTGGTCAGAAATACAGTGGTCATAAGCACAGTAGTCAGAAACACAGTGGTCCGAAACACGGTGGTTACAAACACACTGGTCAGAAACACACTGGTCAGAAACACACTGGTCAGAAACACACTGGTCAGAACCACTGTGGTTAGAAACACAGTGGTCAGAAACACAGTGGTCAGAAACACACTGGTCAGACACACAGTTGTCAGAAACACAATGGTCAGAAACACAGTGGTCAGAACTACACTGGTCTCAAACACACTGGTCAGAAACCCAGTGGTCACAAACACACTGGTCAGAAACACAATGGTCAGAAACACAGTGGTAAAAAACACAGTGGTCAGAAATAGACTGGTCAGAAACACACTGGTCAGCAGCACACTGGTCAGACACATAGTGGTCAGAAACACAGTGGTCAGAAACACAGTGGTCAGAAACACAATGGTCATAAATACACTGGTCAGAAACACACTGGTCAGAAACACACTGGTCTGAAACACAGTGGTCAAAAACACACTGGTCAAAAACACAGTGGTCATAAACGTACTGGTCCTAAACACACTGGTCAGAAACACAGTGGTCAGAAACACACCGGTCAGAAACACACTGGTTAAAATCACACTGGTCAGAAACAAACCAGTCAGAAACACAGTGGTCAGAAACACAGTGGTCAGAAACACACTGGTCATAAACACAGGGGTCAGAAACACAGTGGTCAGAAACACACTGGTCAGAAATGCACTTGTCAGAAACACACTGGTCAGAAACACAGTGGTGAGAAACACGCTGGTCAGAAACACACTAGTCAGAAACACATTGGTCATTAACACCGTGGTCAGAAACACAGTGGTCAGAAACATTGTGGTCAAAAACACACTGGTCAAAAACACAGTGGTCGGACACACACTGGTCAAAAACAACGTGGTCAGAAATACACTGATGAGAAACACACTGGTCAGAAAGACACTGGTCAGAAACACAGTGGTCCGAAACACACTGGTCAGAAACACACTGGTCAGAAACAAGGTGGTCAGACACACACTGGTCACAAACACATTGGTAAGAAATACATTGGTCAGAAACGCAGTGGTCAGAAACACACTCATCAGGAAAACACTGGTCAGAAACACAGTGGTCAGAAACACTCTTGTCAGAAACACACTGGTCAGAAACACAGTCGTCAGAAACACGCTGGTCAGAAACACAGTGGTCACAAGCACACTGGTCAGAAACACAGTCTTCAGACACACACTTGTCAGAAACACACTGGTCAGAAACATAGTGGTCAGAAACACACCGGTCAGAAACACAGTGGACAAAAACACACTGGTCAGAAACACATTGGTCAGAAACAGAGTGGTCACAATCACACTGGTCAGAAACACAGTGGTCAGACACACACTTGTCAGAAACACACTGGTCAGAAATACAGTGGTCATAAGCACAGTGGTCAGAAACACAATGGTCCGAAACACGTTGGTTACAAACACACTGGTCAGAAACACAGCGATCAGAAACACACTGGTCAGGAACACACTGGTCAGAAACACACTGGTCAGAAACACACCGGTCAGAAACACTGTGGTTAGAAACACAGTGCTCAGAAACACTGTGGTCAGAAACACACAGGTCAGACACACAGTTGTCAGAAACACGCTGGTCAGAAACGCAGTGGTCAGAAACACACTGGTAAGAAACGCAATGGTCAGAAACGCAGTGGTCAGAACTACACTGGTCACAAACACACTGGTCAGAAACCCAGTGGTCAGAACCACACTGGTCAGAAACACAATGGTCAGAAACACAGTGGTAAAAAACACAGAGGTCAGAAATAGAGTGTTCAGAAACACACTGGTCAGCAACACACTGGTCAGACACACAGTGGTCAGAAACACAGTGGTCAGAACAACAGTGGTCAGAAACACAGTGGTCAGAAACACAGTGGTCAGAAACACACTGGTCCGAAACACAGTGGCCAGAACCACAGTGGTCAGAAACACAGTGGTCAGAAACACACTGGTCAGAAACGCAGTGGTCAGAACTACACTGGTCACAAACATACTGGTCAGAAACACACTGGTCAGAAACACCCTGGTCAGAAACACTGTGGTCAGAAACACACTGGTCAGAACCATATTGGTCATAAGCGCACGGGTCCTAAACACACTGGTCACAAACACAGTGGTCAGAAACACACTGGTCAGAAACGCACTTGTCATAAACACACTGGTCAGAAACACACTGGTCAGAATCACACTGGTCAGAAACAAACCGGGCAGAAACACAGTGGTCAGAAACACAGTGGTCTGAAACACACTGGTCAGAAACACAGGGGTCAGAAACACAGCGGTCAAAAACACACTGGTCAGAAACGCACTTGTTATAGACACACTGGTCTGAAACACACCGGTCAGAAACACAGTGGTCAGAAACACAGTGGTCAGAAACACAGTGGTCAGAACTACAGTGGTCAGAAACACACTTGTCAAAAACACACTGGTCAGAAACACACTGGTCAGAAACACAGTGGTCAGAAACACACTGGTCAGAAACAGGGTGGTAAGAAACACACCGGTCAGAAACACATGGGTCATTTACATTGTGATCAGAAACACAGTGGTCAGAAACATTGTGGTCAGAAACACAATGGTTAGAAACACAGTGGTCTGACACACACTGGTCAGAAACAACGTGGTCAGAAACACACTGATCAGAAACACACTGGTCAGAAACACACTGGTCAGAAACACAGTGGTCAGAAACACACTGGTCAGAAACACACTGGTCAGAAACACAGTGGTCAGACACACACTGGTCAGAAACACACTGGTCAGAAACACACTGGTCAGAAACACAGTGGTCAGAAACACACTGGTCAGAAACACACTGGTCAGAAACACAGTGGTCAGACACACACTGGTCAGAAAAACACTGGTCAGAAACACACTGGTAAGAAACACACTGGTCAGAAACATTTTGGTAAGAAACACACTGGTCAGAAACACGGTGGTCAGAAAAACACTGGTCAGAAACACACTTGTCGGAAACACAGTAGTCAGAAACACACTGGTTAGAAACGCACTGGTCAGAAACGCATTGGACATAAACACAGTGGTCAGAAACACAGTGGTCAGAAACACACTGGTCAGAAACACAGTGGTCAGAAACACACTGGTCAGAAACACACTGGTCAGAAATACAGTGGTCATAAAAACAGTGGTCATAAACACACTGGTCCGAAACACACTGGTCAGAAACACAGTGGTCGGAAACACAGTGGTCAGAAACACAGTGGTCAGAAACACAGTGGTCAGAAACACAGTGGTCAGAAACACAGTGGTCAGAAACACACTGGTCAGAAACACACTGGTCAGAAATACAGTGGTCAGAAACACAATGGTCAGAAACACAGTGGTCAGAAACACACTGGTCAGGAAAAACAGTGGTCAGAAACACACTGGTAAGAAACACAGTGGTCAAAAACACACTGGTCAGAAACACACTGGTCAGAAATACAGTGGTCAGAAACACAATGGTCAGAAACACAGTGGTCAGAAACACACTGGTCAGGAAAAACAGTGGTCAGAAACACACTGGTAAGAAACACAGTGGTCAAAAACACACTGGTCAGAAACACACTGGTCAGAAATACAGTGGTCAGAAACACAATGGTCAGAAACACAGTGGTCAGAAACACACTGGTCAGGAAAAACAGTGGTCAGAAACACACTGGTAAGAAACACAGTGGTCAAAAACACACTGGTCAGAAACACACTGGTCAGAAATACAGTGGTCAGAAACACAATGGTCAGAAACACAGTGGTCAGAAACACACTGGTCAGGAAAAACAGTGGTCAGAAACACACTGGTAAGAAACACAGTGGTCAAAAACACACTGGTCAGAAACACACTGGTCAGAAATACAGTGGTCAGAAACACAATGGTCAGAAACACAGTGGTCAGAAACACACTGGTCAGGAAAAACAGTGGTCAGAAACACACTGGTAAGAAACACAGTGGTCAAAAACACACTGGTCAGAAACACACTGGTCAGAAATACAGTGGTCAGAAACACAATGGTCAGAAACACAGTGGTCAGAAACACACTGGTCAGGAAAAACAGTGGTCAGAAACACACTGGTAAGAAACACAGTGGTCAAAAACACACTGGTCAGAAACACACTGGTCAGAAATACAGTGGTCAGAAACACAATGGTCAGAAACACAGTGGTCAGAAACACACTGGTCAGGAAAAACAGTGGTCAGAAACACACTGGTAAGAAACACAGTGGTCAAAAACACACTGGTCAGAAACACACTGGTCAGAAATACAGTGGTCAGAAACACAATGGTCAGAAACACAGTGGTCAGAAACACACTGGTCAGGAAAAACAGTGGTCAGAAACACACTGGTAAGAAACACAGTGGTCAAAAACACACTGGTCAGAAACACACTGGTCAGAAATACAGTGGTCAGAAACACAATGGTCAGAAACACAGTGGTCAGAAACACACTGGTCAGGAAAAACAGTGGTCAGAAACACACTGGTAAGAAACACAGTGGTCAAAAACACACTGGTCAGAAACACACTGGTCAGAAATACAGTGGTCAGAAACACAATGGTCAGAAACACAGTGGTCAGAAACACACTGGTCAGGAAAAACAGTGGTCAGAAACACACTGGTAAGAAACACAGTGGTCAAAAACACACTGGTCAGAAACACACTGGTCAGAAATACAGTGGTCAGAAACACAATGGTCAGAAACACAGTGGTCAGAAACACACTGGTCAGGAAAAACAGTGGTCAGAAACACACTGGTAAGAAACACAGTGGTCAAAAACACACTGGTCAGAAACACACTGGTCAGAAATACAGTGGTCAGAAACACAATGGTCAGAAACACAGTGGTCAGAAACACACTGGTCAGGAAAAACAGTGGTCAGAAACACACTGGTAAGAAACACAGTGGTCAAAAACACACTGGTCAGAAACACACTGGTCAGAAATACAGTGGTCAGAAACACAATGGTCAGAAACACAGTGGTCAGAAACACACTGGTCAGAAACACACTGGTCAGAAATACAGTGGTCAGAAACACAATGGTCAGAAACACAGTGGTCAGAAACACAGTGGTCAGAAACACAGTGGTCAGAAACACAGTGGTCAGAAACACACTGGTCAGGAAAAACAGTGGTCAGAAACACACTGGTAAGAAACACAGTGGTCAAAAACACACTGGTCAGAAACAAACTGGTCAGAAACACAATGGTCCAAAACACAGGGGTCAGAAACACACTGGTCAGAAACACAGGGGTCAGAAACACGGTGGTGAGAGACACACTGGTCAGAAACGCACTTGTCAGAAACACACTTGTCAGAAACACACTGGTCAGAATCACACTGGTCAGAAACAAACCGGTCAGAAACACAGTGGTCAGACACACAGTGGTTTCTGTGACCCGGCTTTGTTTTGTGTGACCCGGTTTTGGTTTCGAGGACCCGGCTTTGGCTTCTGTGACCTGGCTTTGGTTTTTGTGACCCGGCTTTCGTTTGTATGACCCGGCATTGGCTTATGTGACCCGGCTTTGTGTGACCCGGCTTTGGGTTCTGTGACCCAGCTTTGGCTTATGTGTCCCGGCTTTCGTTTGTGTGACCCGGCTGTCGTTTCTGTGATCCGGCTTTGGTTTATGTGACCTGGCTTTCGTTTCTCAGACCCGGCTTTGTTTTTTGTGACCCAGCTTTGGTTTCTGTGACCCGACTTTGGCTTATGTGACCCGGTTTTGGTTTATGTGACCCCGCTTTGATTTATGTGACCCGACTTTGGTTTATGTGACTCGGCTTTGGTTTCTGTGACCGGCTTTGGTTTCTGGGACCCGACTCTTGTTTATGTGACCGGGCTTTGGTTTGTGTGACCCGGCTTTGGTTTCTGTGACCCGGCTTTGGTTTCTGTGACCCGGTTTGGTTTCTGTGACCCAACTTTGGTTTCTGTGACCCGGCTTTGGTTTCTGTTACCCGGCTTTGGTTTTTGTGACCCGGCTTGGTTTCTGTGACCCACCGTTGGTTTTGTGTCCCGGCTTTGGTTTTTGCGACCCAGCATTGGTGGTAGTTACCCGGCTTTGGTTTATGTGACCCGGCTTTGGCTTCTGTGACCCCGTTCTCTGTGACCCGGCTTTGGTTTATGTGCCCCGGCTTTGGTTTATGTGACCCGGCTTTGGCTTCTGTGACCCCGTTCTCTGTGACCCGGCTTTGGTTTATGTGCCCCGGCTTTGGTTTATGTGACCCGGCTTTGGCTTCTGTGACCCCGTTCTCTGTGACCCGGCTTTGGTTTATGTGCCCCGGCTTTGGTTTATGTGACCCGGCTTTGGCTTCTGTGACCCCGTTCTCTGTGACCCGGCTTTGGTTTATGTGCCCCGGCTTTGGTTTATGTGACCCGGCTTTGGCTTCTGTGACCCCGTTCTCTGTGACCCGGCTTTGGTTTATGTGCCCCGGCTTTGGTTTATGTGACCCGGCTTTGGCTTCTGTGACCCCGTTCTCTGTGACCCGGCTTTGGTTTATGTGCCCCGGCTTTGGTTTATGTGACACGGCTTTGGTTTGTGAGACCCGGCTTTGGTTCTGTGACCCGGCTTTGGTTTCAGTGGCCTGGCTTTGGTTTTTGTGACCGAGCTTTGGTGTCCGTGACCCGGCTTTGATTTCTGTGCCCGAGTTTTGGTATTGGTTTGGTATTGGTTTCCGTGACCCAGCTTTGGTTTCTTTGACCGGCATTGGTTCCTCTAGCCCTGGCATTGATTTCTGTGACCCATCTTTGGTTTCTTTGACCGGCATTGGTTTCTGTAACCCGACTTTGGTTGCTGTTACCCGGCTTTGGTTTCTGTGACCCGGCTTTGGTTTCTGTGACCCGGCTTTGGTTTTTGTAGCCCGGTTGTGGTTAGTGTGACCCGGCTCTGGTTTCTGTGGTCCGGCTTTGGTTTCTCTGATCCGGCTATGGTTTATGTGACCCGACTTTGGTTCGTGTGACCCGGCCTTGGTTTTTGTGACCCGGCTCTGGTTTATGTGACCCGGCTTTGGTTTCTGTGACCCGGCTTTGGTTTCTTTGACCTGGCTTTTGTTCCTATGAGCCGGCTTTGGTTACTGTGACCCGGCTTTGGTTTCAGTGACACTGCTTTGGTTTCTGTGACCGGGCTTTTGTTTCTGTTACCTGGCTTTGGTATTGTGACCTGGCTTTGGTTGCTGTGACCCGGCTTTGGTTTCAGGGATCCGGCGTTGGATTCTAAGACCCGGCTTTGGTTTCTGTGACCCGGGTTTGGTTTCCATGACCGGGCTTTGGTTTCTGTGCTCCGGCTTTGGTTTGTTGACCCGGCTCTGGCTTTTTGACCTGGCTTTGGTTTTTGTGATCCGGCTTTGGTTTCTGTCCATGGCTTTGGTTTCTGTGACCCGGCTTTGGTTTCTTTGACGCGACTCTGGTTTTTGTGACCGGGCTTTGGTTTCTGTGACCTGGATTTGGTTTCTGTGACACGGCTTTTGTTTCTCTTACCTGGCTTTGGTTTTTGTGACCCGGCTTTGGTTTGTGTGACCCGGCCTTGCTTTCTGTGACCCGGATTTGGTTTAGGTGACTTGGCTTTGGTTTCTGTGACCCGGCTTTGGTTGCTGTGACCCGGCTTTGGTTTCCGTGACCCGGCCTTTGCTTCTGTGACCGTGCTTTGGTTTCAGTGACCCGGCTTTGATTTTCGTGACCCAGTTTTGGTTTATCTGATCTGGCTTTCGGTTCTCTGGCCCAGCTTTGGTTTCTGTGATCTGGCTTTGGTTTATCCAGCTTTGGTTTCTTTGACCCGGCTTTGGTTTTTGTGACCTGTCTTTAGTTTCTATGAGCCGGCTTTCGTTCATGTGACCCGGCTTTGCTTTCTATGACCTGGCTTGGTTTCTGTCACCCAGCTTTGGTTCCTGTGACCCGCCTTTGGTTTAAGTGACCCGGCGTTGGTTTATGCGACCCGGCTTTGGTTTCTGTGATACACCTTTGGTTTCTGTGACCCGGCTATGCTTCCTGTGATCCAGCTTTGGTTTCTGTGACCTGGCTTTCGTTTGTGTGTCCTGGCTTTGGCTTCTGTGACCCGGCTTTGTGTGACTAGCTTTGGTTTATGTGACCCAGCTTTGGTTTCTGTGACCGAACTTTGGTTTTTGTGACTCAACTTTGGTGTCTGTGATCCGCCTTTGGTTTCTCTGACCAGGCTTTTGTTTATGTGACCCGGCTTTGGTTTCTGTGATCGACTTTGGTTGTTGTGACCCGGCTTTGGTTTCTGTGACCCGGTTTTGGTTTCTGTGACCCGGCTTTGATTGCAATGACCCAGCTGTGCTTTCTGTGATCCGGCTTTGGTTTTTGTGTCCCTGCTTGGTTTCTGTGACCCGGCTTTGGTTTCTGTGACCCGACTCTGGTTTCTGTGACCCAGGCTTTGGTTTTTGTGACTGGCTTGGGTTTTTGTGACCCGGCTTTGGTTTGTGTGACCAGGATTTGGTTTGTGTGACCCGACTTTGGTTTCTGTGACCCTGCTTTGGTTTCTGTGACCCGACTTTGGTTTCTGTGACCCAGCTTTGGTTGTTGTGACCCGGCTTTGGTTTGTGTAACCCGGCTTTGGGTTCTGAGACCCGGCTTTGGTTTCTGTGACCCAACTTTTGTTTCTGTGACCCGGCTTTGGTTTCTGTGACCCGGCTTTGGTTTATGTGGCCTGGCTTTGGGGTCTGTGACCCAACTTTGGTTTCTGTGACCCGGATACGATTTCTCTGACCCGGTTTTGGTTTCTGTGTCCCAGCTTTGGTTTTTGTGACCCGGTTTGGTTTCTGTGACCTGGCTTTGGTTTCTGTGACCCGACATTGGTTTCTGTGACCTAGCTTTGGTTTCTTTGATCCGGCATTGGTTTCTGTAACCCGACTTTGGTTCTTGTGACCCGGCTTTGGTTTCTGTGACCCGGCTTTGGTTTCTGTGACCCGGCTTTGGTTTATGTGACCCGGCTTTGGTTTGTGTAACCTGGCTTTGGTTTCTATGATCCGGCTGTGGTTTCTCTGACCCAGCTATGGTTTATATGACCCGTCTTTGGTTTCTATGACCCGGCTTTGGTTTCTGTGACCCGGCTTTGCTTTATGGGACCGTTTTTGGTTCTTGTGACCCGGCTTTGGTTTATGTGACCCGGCTTTGGTTTTGTGACCTGGCCTTGGTTGCTGTGACCCGGCTTTGGTTTCAGTGACCCGGCTTTGGATTCTGTGATCCGGCTTTGGTTTCTGTGACCCGGCTTTGGTTTCTATGACCGGGCTTTGGTTTCTATGCCCAGACTTTGGTTTGTTGATCCGGCTTTGGTTTTGTGACCTGGCTTTGGATTTTGTGATCCGGCTTTGGTTTTTGTGACCCGGCTTTGGTTTCCGTGACCCGGCTTTGGTTTGTGTTACATGGCTTTGGTTATTGTGACCCGGCTTTGGTTTGTGTGACCCGGCTTTGGTTTGTGTGACCGGCTTTGATTTCTGTGACCAAGTTTTGGTTTCTTGGACCCAGCTATCGTTTCTGTGGCCCAGCTTTGGTTTCTGTGATCCGGCTTCGGTTTATCCAGCTTTGGTTGCTTTTACCCAGCTTTGGTTTCTGTGACGCGTCTTTGGTTTCTATGACCCGGATTTCGTTTCTGAGACCCGGCTTTGCTTTCGTTTTGTGACCGGGTTTTGTGACCTGGCTTTGGTTTCTGTGACCCGGGTTTGGTTTTGTGACTGGCTTTGGTTTGTGGGACCCGGCTTTGCTTTCTGTGACCCGGGTTTGGTTTTTGTGATAGGGCTTTGGTTTCTGTGACCCCACTTTGGTTTTTGTGACC
Organism: Penium margaritaceum; assembly: GCA_023375785.1. NCBI lineage: Eukaryota > Viridiplantae > Streptophyta > Zygnematophyceae > Desmidiales > Peniaceae > Penium > Penium margaritaceum. The sequence continues at coordinate 186,086 of SZWC01002182.1, forward strand.
CGGCTTTGGTTTCTGTAAGCCGGATTTGGTTTCTGTGACCCGGCTTTCATTTCTGTGACCTGGCTTTGGTTTTTGTGACCCTGCTTTTGTTCGTGTGACCTGGCTTTGCTTTATGTGATCCGGCTTTGTTTTCTGTGACTCGGCTTTCGTTTCTGTGACCCGGCTTTGGTTGCTGTGACCCGGCTTTGGTTTCTGTGACCCGGCTTTGGTTTCTGTGACCCTGCTTTGGTTTCTGTGACCGGCTTTGATTTCTGTGACCAAGTTTTGGTTTCTTGGACCCAGCTATCGTTTCTGTGGCCCAGTTTTGGTTTTCTGTGATCAGGCTTCGGTTTATCCAGCTTTGGTTGCTTTGACCCGGCTTTGGTTTCTGTGACGCGTCTTTGGTTTCTATGACCCGGCTTTCGTTTCTGAGACCCGGCTTTGCTTTCGTTTTGTGACCAGGTTTTGTGACTTGGCTTTGGTTTCTGTGACCCGGGTCTGGTTTTGTGACTGGCTTTGGTTTCTGGGACCCGGCTTTGCTTTCTGTGACCCGGCTTTGGTTTTTGTGACCCGGCTTTCATTTGTGTGACCAGTCTTTGGCTTGTGTGACTCATCTTTGTATGACCCGGCTTTGGTTTCTGTGACCTAGCTTCGGTTTCTATGACCCGACTTTCGACTCTGTGATCCGACTTTGGTGTATGTGATCCGGCTTTGGTTCATATGACCCAGCTTTTGTTTATGTGACCCGGCTTTGCTTTCCGTGACCCAGCTTTGGTTTATGTGACCCGGCTTTGGTTTCGGTGACTCAGTTTTGGGTTTTGTGATCCGGCTTTGGTTTACCTGACCCGGCTTTGGTTTCTTTGGTCCAGCTTTGTTTTTTGTGTACCGGCTTTGGTTTGCCCAGGTTTGGTTTCTTTGACCTGGCTTTGGTTTCAGTGACCCGTCTTTGGTTTCTATGAACTGGCTTTCGTCCAGTGACCCGGCTTTGGTTTCTGTGACCCCGCTTTGGTTTATGTGACCCGGCTTTGGTTTTTGTGACCCGGGTTTTGTTTCTTTGACCCGGCTTTGCTTTCTGCGACTTGGCGTTGGTTCCTATGACCCGGCTTTTGTTTCGGTGACCCGGCTTTGGTTTCTCTGACCCGGCTTTGGTTTCTGTGAACCGCCATTGGTGTATGTGACCCGACATTGGTTTCTGTGACCCGGCTTTGGTTCTGTGACACAGCTTTGGTTTCTGGGACCCGGCTTTGCTTTTTGTGACCCGGCTTTGGTTTTTGTGACCCGGCTTTCGTTTGTGTGATCCGGGTTTTGCTTCTCTGCCCCGGCTTTGTGTGACCCGGCTTTGGTTTCAGTGACTCAGCTTTGGTTTCTATGACCCGACTTTGGTTTTTGTGACCCGACTTTGGTGTCTGTGATCCGGCTTTGGTTTCTGTGACCTGGCTTGTTTCTTTGACCCGGCTTTGGTTTCTTTGACCCAGTTTTGGTTATTGTGACCCGGCTTTGGTTTTTGTGACCCGGTTTTGGTTTCTGTGACCCGGCTTTGATTTCAATGACTCAGCTTTGCTTTCTGTGACCCGGTTTTGGTTTCTGTGTCCCTGCTTGGTTTCTGTTACCCGGCTTTGGTTTCTATGACCAGCTTTGGTGTCTTGGGCCCAGCTTTGGTTTATGTGACCGGGATTCGGTTTGTGTGACCCGGCTTTGGTTTCTATGACCCGGCTTTGGTTTCTGTGACCCAGCTTTGGTTTCTGTGATCCAACTTTGGTTTCTATGACCCAGCTTTGGTTTCCGTGACCCGGCTTTGGTTTTTGTGACCCGTCTTGGTTTCTGAGATCCGCCTTTGGTTTTGTGACCCGGCTTTGGTTTTTGTGACCCGGCGTTGGTGACAGTTACCTGGCTTTGATTTCTGTGACCCGGCTTTGGTTTCTGTGACCCGGCTTTGCCTTCTGTGACCCGGCTTTGGTTTCTGCGACTCGGCGTTGGTTTCTGTGACCCGGCTTTGGTTTCTGTGACCCGGCTTTGGTTTCTGTGACCCGGCTTTGCTTTATGGGACCGTTTTTGGTTCTTGTGACCCGGCTTTGGTTTATGTGACCCGGCTTTGGTTTATGTGACCCAGCTTTGGTTTATGAGACCCGGCTTTGGTTTCAGTGACCCGGCTTTGAGTTCTGTGGCCTGGCTTTGGTTTTTGTGACCGAGTTTTGGTTTCTGTGACCTGACTTTGATTTCTGTGACCCGGTTTTGGTTCACGTGACCCGGTTTTGGTTTCTGGTACCCGGTTTGGTTTCTGTGACCCGGCTTTGGTCTCTGTGACCCGGCATTGGTTTCCGTGACCCAGCTTTGGTTTCTTTTACCGGCACTGGTTTCTGTAACCCGACTTTGGTTGCTGTGACTGAGCTCTGGTTTCTGTGACCCGGCTTTGGTTTCTATGACCCGGCTTTGGTTTATGTGATCCGGCTTTTGTTTGTGTGACCCGGCTTTGGTTTCTGTGGTCCGGCTTTGGTTTCTCTGACCCGGCTATGGTTTATGTGACCCGACTTTGGTTTATGTGACCGGGTTTTGGTTTCTGTGACCCGGCTCTGGCTTATGTGACCCGGCTTTGGTTTCTGTGACCCAGCTTTGGTTTCTTTGACCTGGATTTTGTTTTTGTGAGCCGGCTTTGGTTACTGTGACCTGGCTTTGGTTTCAATGACCCTGATTTGCTTTCTGTGACCTGGCTTTTGTTTCTGTTACCTGGCTTTGGTTTTGTGACATGGCTTTGGTTTCAGGGATCCGCCTTTGGATTTTGTGACCGGGCTTTGGTTTCTGTGCCCCGGCTTTGGTTTGTTGACCCGGCTTTGGTTTTTTTACCCGGCTTTGGTTTTTGTCATCCAGCTTTGGTTTCTGTGACCTGGCTTTGGTTTCTGTGACCCGGCTTTGGTTTTTGTGACCTGGCATGGGTTTTTGTGACCCGGCTTCGGTTTATGTGACCCGGCTTTGGTTTCTATGACCCGGCTTTGGTTTTTGTCATCCAGCTTTGGTTTCTGTGACCTGGCTTTGGTTTCAATGACCCTGCTTTGCTTTCTGTGACCTGGCTTTGGTTTCAATGACCCTGCTTTGCTTTCTGTGACCTGGCTTTGGTTTCAATGACCCTGCTTTGCTTTCTGTGACCTGGCTTTGGTTTCAATGACCCTGCTTTGCTTTCTGTGACCTGGCTTTGGTTTCAATGACCCTGCTTTGCTTTCTGTGACCTGGCTTTGGTTTCAATGACCCTGCTTTGCTTTCTGTGACCTGGCTTTGGTTTCAATGACCCTGCTTTGCTTTCTGTGACCTGGCTTTGGTTTCAATGACCCTGCTTTGCTTTCTGTGACCTGGCTTTGGTTTCAATGACCCTGCTTTGCTTTCTGTGACCTGGCTTTGGTTTCAATGACCCTGCTTTGCTTTCTGTGACCTGGCTTTGGTTTCTGTGCCCCGGCTTTGGTTTGTTGACCCGGCTTTGGTTTTTTTACCCGGCTTTGGTTTTTGTCATCCAGCTTTGGTTTCTGTGACCTGGCTTTGGTTTCTGTGACCCGGCTTTGGTTTTTGTGACCTGGCATTGGTTTTTGTGACCCGGCTTCGGTTTATGTGACCCGGCTTCGGTCTATGTGACTTGGCGTTGGTTTCTGTGACCCGGCTTTGGTTTCTGGGTTCCGACTTTGGTTGTTGTGAACCGGCTTTGGTTTCTGTGAACCGGATTTGGTTTCTGTGTCACGGCTTTCCTTTCTATGACTGGCTTTGGTTTTTGTGACCCGGCTTTGGTTTGTGTGACCCGGCTTTGCTTTCTGTGACCCGGCTTTGGTTTATGTGACTGGGCTTTGGCTTCTCTGATCCGGCTTTTGTTTCTGTGACCCTGCTTTGGTTTCAGTGACCCGGCTTTGATTTTTGTGACCCAGTTTTGGTTTCTTTGACCCGGCGTTGATTTATGTGATCTGGCTTTGGTTTATCAAGCTTTGGTTTCTTTGACCCGGCTTTGGTTTCTGTGACCTGTCTTTAGTTTCTATGAGCCGGCTTTCGTTTCTGTGACCCGGCTTTGCTTTCTATGACCTGGTTTTGGTTTCTGCGACCCGGCTTTGGTTTTTGTGGCCCGCCTTTGGTTTCTGTGACCCGGCTTTGCTTTCTGTGACCCAGATTTGGTTTTTGTGACCCGGCTTTCGTTTGTGTGACCCGGCTTTGGCTTCTGTGACCCGGCTTTGTGTGACTGGCTTTGGTTAATGTGACCCAGCTTTGGTTTCTGTGACCCAACTTTGGTTTCAATGACCCGACTTTGGTGTCTCTGATCCGCCTTTGGTTTCTGTAACCAGGCTTCTGACCGGCGTGTTTCAGACCAGTGTGTTTGTGACCACTGTGTTTATGACCACTGTGTTTCTGACGAGTGTTTTTCTAACCAGTGTGTTTCTGACCAGTGTGTTTCTGACCACTGTGTTTCTGACCACTATGTTTCTGACCAGTGTGCTTCTGACCGGTGTGTTTCTGACCACTGTGTTTCTGACCAGGGTGTTTCTGACCACTGTGTTTCTGACCACTGTGTTTCTGACCACTGTGTTTGTGACCAGTGCGTTTCTGACTAGTGTGTTTCTGACCACTCTATTTCTGACCACTGTGGTTTTGACCATTGTGTATCTGACCGTTCTGTTTCTGGCCAGTGTGTTTCTGACCACTGTGTTTCTGACCACTGTCTGTCTGACCAGTGTGTTTCTTACCAGTGTGTTTCTGACCACTGCGTTTCTGACCAGTGTGTTTCTGACCACTGTGTTTCTGACCATTGTGTTTCTGACCACTGTGCTTCTGACTACTGTGTTTCTGACCGCTGTGTTTCTGACCACTGTCGTTCTGACCAGTGTGTTTATGACCACAGTGTTTGTGACCAGTGTGTTTCTGGCCACTGTGTTTCTGACTAGTGTGTTTCTAACCACTGTGTTTCTGACCAGTGTGTTTCTGACCAGTGTATTCCTGCCCAGTGTGTTTCTGACCGATGTGTTTCTGACCACTGTGTTTCTTAGCAGTGAGTTTCTGACCAGTGTGATTCGGACCAGTGTGTTTCTGACCAGCGTGTTTCTAACCACTGTGTTTTTGAGCCCTGTGTTTCAGAGCAGTGTGTTCTTGACCAATCTGTTTCTGACTAGTATGTTTCTGACCACTGTGATTCTGACCAGTGTTTCTATGACCAGTTTGTTTATGACCACTGTCTTGATGACCGCTGTGTTTCTGACCAGTGTGTTTCTGACCAGTATGTTTCTGACCACTGAGTTTCTGACCAGTGTGTTTATGACCACTGTGTTTCTGAACAGTGTATTTCTGACTAGTGTGTTTCTGAACAGTGTCTTTCTGACCAGTGTATTTCTGACCCTTGTGTTTCTGACCAGTGTGTTTCTGACCACTGTGATTCTGATCAGTGTGTTTATGACCGCTGTGTTTCTGACCACTGCGTTTTTGACCAGTGTGTTTCTGACCACTGTGTTTCTGACCACTGTGTTTCTGACCAGTGTGTTTCTGACCAGTGTATTTCTGAACACTGTGTTTCTGACCAGTGTGTTTATGACCACTGTCATTCTGATGAGTGTGTTTATGTCCAGTGTGTTTATGACCACTGTGTTTCTGACCACTGCGTTTTTCACCAGTGTGTTTCTGACCAGTGTGTTTCTGACCACTGTGTTTCTGGCCATTGTGTTTCTGACCACTGTGTTTCTGACCAGTGTGTTTCTGACCAGTGTGTTTCCGACCAGTGTGTTACTGACCACTGTGTTTCCGACCAGTGTGTTTCTGACCACTGTGTTTTTGACCAGTGTGTTTCTGACCACTGTGTTTCTGACCGGTGTGTTTCTGACTAGTGTGTTTCTGACCACCCTGGTCCCGACGAGTGTGTTTCTGACCACTGTGTTTCTGACCAAGGTGTTTCTGACCACTGTGCTTCTGACCAGTGTGTTTCTGACCAGTGTGTTTTTGGCCACTGTGTTTCTGACCAGTGTGTTTCTGACCACCCTGTTTCTGACCAGTGTGTTTCTGACCAGTGTGTTTCTGACAAATGTGTTTCTGACCACTGTGTTTCCGACCACCGTGTTTCTGACCACTGTGTTTCTCACCATTGTGTTTCGGTTCAGTGTGTTTCTGACCACTGTATTTCTGACCATTGTGTTTCTGACCACCGTGTTTCCGACCACTGTGTTTATGACCGGTGTGTTTCAGACCTGTGTGTTTGTGACCACTGTGTTTATGACCACTGTGTTTCTGACGAGTGTGTTTCTAACCAGTGTGTTTCTGACCAGTGTATTTCTGACCACTGTGTTTCTGACCACTGTGTTTCTGACCACTGTCTTTCTGACCAGGGTGTTTCTGACCAGTGTGTTTCTGACCAGTATGTTTCTGACCACTGTGTTTCTGACCAGTGTCTTTCTGATCACTATGTTTCTGACCAGTTCGTTTCTGACTAGTGTGTTTCTGACCCGTGTGTTTCTGACCAGTGCATTTCTGACCACTGTGTTTCCGACCAGTGTGTTTATGACCACTGTGATTCTGATCAGTGTGTTTATGACCATTGTGTTTATGACCACTGTGTTTCTGACCACTACGTTTTTTGCCAGTGTGTTTCTGACAAGTGTGTCTCTGACCACTGTGTTTCTGGCCAGTGTGTTTCTGACCACGATGTTTCTGACCAGTGTGTTTCTGAGCAGTGTGTTTCTGGCCACTGTGTTTCTGACCAGTGTGTTTCTGACCAGTGTATTTCTGACCACTGTGTTTCTGACCAGTGTGTTTATGACCACTGTCATTCTGATCAGTGTGTTTATGACCAGTGTGTTTAAGACCACTGTGTTTCTGACCACTGCGTTTTTGACCAGTGTGTTTCTGACCAGTGTGTTTCTGACCACTGTGTTTCTGGCCAGTGTGTTTCTGACCACTGCATTTCTGACCAGTGTGTTTCTGACCAGTGTGTTTCTGACCGCCGTGTTTCTGAACAGTGTGATTCTGACCAGTGTGTTTCTGACCAGAGCGTTTCTGACCGCTGTCCTTGTGACAACTGTGTTTCTGACCCGTATGTTTCTGACCAGTGTGTTTCTGGCCACTGTGTTTCTGACCATTGTGTTTCAGACCACTGTGTTTCTGACCACAGTGTTTCTGACCAGTGTGTTTCTGACCACTGTGTTCCTGACAAGTGTGTTTCTGACAAGTGTGTTTATGACCACTGTGTTTCTGTCCAGTGTGTTTCTGACCAGTGTGTTTCTGACCACTATGTTTCTGACCAGTGTGTTTCTGACCAGTGTGTTTCTGACCACTGTGTTTCTGACCACTGTGTTTCTGACCAGTGTGTTTCTGACCAGTGTGTTTCTGACCAGTGTGTTTCTGACCAGTGTGTTTCTGACCAGTGTGTTTCTGACCAGTGTGTTTCTGACCAGTGTGTTTCTGACCAGTGTGTTTCTGACCAGTGTGTTTCTGACCAGTGTGTTTCTGACCAGTGTGTTTCTGACCAGTGTGTTTCTGACCAGTGTGTTTCTGACCACTGTGTTTCTGTCCAGTGTGTTTCTGACCAGTGTGTTTCTGACCACTATGTTTCTGACCAGTGTGTTTCTGACCAGTGTGTTTCTGACCACTGTGTTTCTGACCACTGTGTTTCTGACCAGTGTTTTTCTGACCACTGTGTTTCTGACCAATGTGTTTCTGACCAATGTGTGTCTGACCACTTTGTTTTTTACCACTGTGTTTCCGACCAGTGTGTTTCCGACCATTGTGTTTCTAACCAGTGTGCTTCTGGCCAGTGTGTTTCCGACCAGTGTGTTTCTGACCACTGTGTTTCTGACCACTGAGTTTCTGACCACTGTGTTTCTGACCTGTGTGTTTCTGACCGGTGTCTTTCGGACCACTCTGTTTCTGACCAGTGTGTTTTAGACCATTGTGTTTCTGACCATTGTGTTTCTGACCTGTGTGTTTGTGACCACTGTGTTTCTGACCAGTGTATTTCTGACCAGTTTGTTTCTGACCAGTGTGTTTCTGACCAGTGTGTTTCTGACCAGTGTGTTTCTCACCAAGGTGCTTCTGACCATTGTCTTTCTGACCCGTGTGTTTCTGACCACTGTGTTTATGACCACTGTGTTTCTGACCACTGTGTTTCTGACCACTATGTTTCTGACCATTGTGTTTCTGATCACTGTGTTTCTGACCAGTGTGTTTCTGACCAGTGTGTTTCTTACCAGTGTGTTTCTGACCACTGTGTTTCTGACCCTTGCGTTTCTGACCAGTGTGTTTCTGACCACTGTGTTTCTGACCACTGTGTTTCTGACCACTGTGTTTCTGACCAGGATATTTCTGACCACCGTGTTTCTTACCAGTGTGCTTCTGACCACTGTGACTCTGACCAGTGTGTCTATGACCAGTGTGCTTATGACCACTTTGTTGATGATCGCTGTGTTTCTAACCAGTGTGTTTCTGACAAGTGTGTTTCTGACCACTGTGTTTCTGACCAGTGTGTTTATGACCACTGTGTTCCAGACCAGTGTGTTTCTGACCAGTGTGTTTCTGACCAGTGTGTTTCTGACCAGTGTGTTTCTGACCACTGTGTTTCTGACCACTGTGGTTCTGAACACTGTGCTTCTGATCACTGTGTTTTTGACCAGTGTGCTTCTGACCAATGTGTGTATGACCACTGTGGTTCTGACCAATGTGTTGCTGACCAGTGTCTTTCTGACCACTGTCTTTGTGACCACTGTGTTTCTGACCACTGTGTTTCTGACCAATGAGTTTCTGACCAGTGTGTTTTTGACCAGAGTGTCTCTGACCAGTTTGTTTCTAACCACTCTGTTTCTGACCACTGTATCTCTGACCACTGTGTTTCTGACCACTGTGTTTCTCACCATTGTGTTTCTGACCTGTGTGTTTCTGACCACTGTGTTTCTGACCACTCTGTTTCTGACCAGTGTGTTTCTGACCACTGTGTTTCTGACCAGTGTGTTCCCGACCGGTGTATTTTTTACCACTGTGTTTCTGACCAGTGTGTTTCTGACCACTGTGTTTCTGACGAGTGTGTTTATGACCACTATGTCTCTGACCACTGTGTTTCCGACCACTGTGTTTCTGACAGGTGTGTTTCTGACCAATGTGTTTCTGACCACTGTGCTTATGACCACTGTGTTTCTGACCACTGTGTTTCTGACCACTGTGTTTCTGACCAGTGTCTTTCTTGCCAGTGTGTTTCTGACCAGTGTGTTTCTGTCTAGTGTCTTCTGACCACAATGTTTCTGACCACTGTGTTTATCACCAGAGTGTTTCTGACAACTGTGTTTCTGACAAGTGTGTTTCTTACCACTGTGTTTCTGACCAGTGTGTTTCTGACCATTGTGTTTCTGACCACTGTTTGTCTGACCACTGTGTTTCTGACCACTGTGTTTATGACCACTGTGGTTGTGACGACTGTGTTTCTGACGACTGTGTTTCTGACAACTGTGCTTATGACCAGTGTGTTTCTGAGCACTGTATTTTTGAGCAATGTGTTCGTGACCACTATGTTTGTGACCACTGTGTTTCTTACCACTGTGTTTCTGACCGCTGTGTTTCTGACCCTTGTGTTTCTGACCAGTGTGATTCTGACCAGTGTGTTTCTGACCAGTGCATTTCTGACCATCGTGTTTCTGACCACTGTGATTCTGTCCGCTGTGCTTCTGACAACTGTGTTTCTGACCGGTGTGTTTCTGACCAGTGTGTTTGTGGCCACTGTGTTTCTGACCATTGTGTTTCTGACCACTGTGTTTCTGACCACAGTGTTTCTGACCAGTGTGTTTGTGACCACCGTGTTCCTGACCAGTGTGTTTCTGAACAGTGTGTTTATGACCACTGTGTTTCTGTCCAGCATGTTTCTGACCAGTGTGTTTTTGACCACTATGTTTCTGACCAGTGTGTTTCTGACCACTGTGGTTCTGACCAGTGTGTTTATGACCACTGTGTTTCTGACCAGTGTTTTTCTGACCACTATGTTTCTGACCACTGTGTGTCTGACCACTTTGTTTCTGACCACAGTGTTTCCAATAATGTGTTTCAGACCACTGTGTTTCTGACCAGTGTGTTTCTGACCACTGTGTTTCTGACCAGTGCGTTTCTGACCACTGTGTTTCCGACCACTGTGTTTCTGAAAAGTGTATTTCTTACCAATGTGTTTCTGACCATTGTGCTTATGACCACTGTGTTTTTGACCACTGTGCTTCTGACCACTGTGTTTCTAACCAGTGTGCTTCTGGCCAGTGTGTTTCTGACCACTGTGTTTCTGACCGCTGTGCTTTTGACAACTGTGTTTCTGACTTGTGTGTTTCTGACCAGTGTGTTTCTGGCCATGGTGTTTCTGACCATTGTGTTTCTGACCAGTGTGTTTCTGACCACTGTGTTCCTGACCAGTGTGATTCCAACCACTCTATTTCTGACCACTGTGTTTTTGACCACTGTGTTTCTGACCATTGTGTTTCTGACCAGTGTGTTTCTGACCAGTGTGTTTCTGACCAGTGTGTGTCTGACCAGTGTGTTTCTGACCACTGTGTTTCTTACCAGTACGTTTCTGACCAGTGTGTTTCTGACCACTGTGTTTATGACCACTGTGTTGCTGACCAGTTTGTTTCTGACCACTATGTTTCTGACCAGTGTGTTTCTGACGACTGTGTTTCTGACCACTGTGTTTCTGACCACTGTGTTTCTGACGACAGTGTTTCAGACCAGTGTGTTTCTGACCACTGTGTTTCTGACCAGTTTGTTTCTGATCAAGTGTGTTCCTGACCATTGTGTTTCTGACCAGTGTGTTTCTGACCACTGTGTTGTTGATCCCTGTGTTTCTGACCAGTGTCTTCCGACCACTGTGTTTCTGACCACTGTGTTTCTGACCACTGCGTTTCTGACCAGTGTGTTTCTGTCCACTGTGTTTCTGACCAGTGTGTTTAGGACCAGTGTGTTTATGACCAATATGTTTCGAACCAGTGTGTTTCTGACAACTGTGTTTCTGAACAGTGTGTTTCTGACAAGTGTGTTTCTGACCAGTGTGCTCATGAGCACTGTGTTCCTGACGAATGTGTTTCCTACCAGTGTGTTTCTGACCGGTGTGTTTCTGACTACGGTGTTCCTGACCAGTGTGTTTCTAACCAGTGTGTTTCTGACCACTGTGTTTCTAACCAGTGTGTTTCTAACCAGTGTGTTTCTGACCAATGTGTTTCTGGCCACTGTGTTTCTGACCAGTGTGTTTTTGACCACTGTGTTTCTGACCAATGTGTTTCTGACCAGTGTGTTTCTGACCAGTGTGTTTCTGACCACTGTGTTTGTGACAAGTGTGTTTATGACCACTGTGATTCTGAGCAATGTGTTTATGACCAGCTTATTTATGACCACTGTGTTTCTGACCACTGCGTTTCTGACCAGTGTATTCCTAACCAGTGTGTTTCTGACCACTGCGTGTCTGACCAGTGTGTTTTTGACCACTGTGTTTCTGACCAGTGTGTTTATGTGACTGTGTTTCTGACCAGTGTGTTTCTGACCAATGTGTTTCTGACCACTGCGTGTCTGACCACTGTGTTTCTGACCACTGTGTTTATGACCGCTGTGTTTGTGACGACTGTGTTTCTGATGACTGTGTTTCTGACGACCGTGTTTCTGACCAGTGTGTTTCTGACCACTGTGTTTATGACCGCTGTGTTTCTGACCACAGTGTCTCTGACGAGTGTGATTCTGACCAGCGTGTGTCTGACCAGTGCGCTTCTGACCACTGTGTTTCTACCCACTGTGTTTCTGACCGCTGTGTTTCTGACCATTGTGTTTCTGACAAGTGTGAGTCTGACCAGTGTGTGTCTGACCAGTGCGTTTCTGACCACTGTGTTTCTGACCATTGTGTTTCTGACCGCTGTGCTTCTGACCACTGTGGTTCTGACCCCTGTCTTTCTGACCTGTGTGATTCTGGCCACTGTGTTTCTGACCACTGTATTTCTGACGACAGTGTTTCTGACCAGTGTGTTTCTGACGACTGTGTTCCTGACCCGTGTGTTTCTGCCCAGTGAGTATATGACCACTGTGTTTCTGACCAGTGTGTTTCTGACCAGTGTGGTTCTGACCACAATGTTTCTGACCAGTGTGTTTCTGACCACTGTGGTTCTGACCATTGTGTTTCTGACCACTGTGTTTCCGACCAGTGTGTTTCTGACCACTGTGTTACTGACAACTGTGTTTCTGACCACTTTGTTTACAACCACAGTGTTTCTGACCAGTCTGTTTCTGACCACTGTGTTTGTGACCAGTGTGTTTCTGACGACTGTGTATCTGACGAGTGTGTTTCTGACCACTTTGTTTCTGACCACATTGTTTCTGACAAGTGTGTTTCTGACCAATGTGTTTCTGACCATTGTGCTTATGACCACTGTGGTCCTGACCACTGTGTGTCTGACCACTGTGTTTCTGACCAGTGTGTTTCTGACCAGTGTGTTTCTGACCAGTGTGTTTCTGTCCAGTGGGTTTCTGACCACTGTGTGTCTGACCACTGTGTTTCTGACCAGTGAGTTTCTGACCAGTGTGTTTCTGACCAGTGTCTTTCTGACCACTGTGTTTCTGACCAGTGCGTTTCTGACCAGTGTGTTTCTGACCACTGTGTTTCTGACCATAATGTTTCTGACCACTGTGGTCCTGACCACTGTGTGTCTGACCACTGTGTTTCTGACCAGTGTGTTTCTGACCAGTGTGTTTCTGACCAGTGTGTTTCTGTCCAGTGGGTTTCTGACCACAGTGTGTCTGACCACTGTGTTTCTGACCAGTGTGTTTCTGACCACTGTGTTTCTGACCGGTGTGTTTCTGACCACTGTGTTTGTGACCACTATGTTTCTGACCACTGTACTTCAGACCACTGTGTTTCTGACCACTGTGTTTCTGACCAGTGTGTTTCTGACCACTGTATTTCTGAGCACTGTGTTTCTGACCAGTGTGTTTCTGACCAGTGTGTTTCTCACCAGTGTGTTTCTGACCAGTGTGTTTCTGACCACTGTGTTTCTGACCCCTGCGTTTCTGACCAGTGTGTTTCTGACCATTGTGCTTCTGACCACTGTGTTTCTGACCACTGTGTTCCTGACCACTGTGTTTCTGACCACCGTGTTTCTGAGCAGTGTGTTTCTGACCACTGTGATTATGACCAGTGTGTTTATGACCAGTGTGTTTATGACCACTGTGTTGATGACCGCCGCATTTCTGACCAGTGTGTTTCTGACCAGTGTCTTTCTGACCACTGTTTTTCTGACCAGTGTGTTTCTGACCACTGTGTTTCTGACCAGTGCGTTTCTGACCAGTGTGTTTCTGACCACTGTGTTTCTGACCAGTGTGTTTCTGACCATTGTGTTTCTGACCACTATGTTTCTGACCACTGTTTTTACGACCAGTGTGTTTCTGACCAGTGTGTGTGTGACCAGTCTCTTTCTGACCACTGTGTTTCTGACCACTGTGTTTCCGACCAGTGTGTGTCTGACCCGTGTGTTTCTGACCACTGTGTTTCTGACCAGTGTGTTTATGACCACCGTGTTTCGGACCAGTGTGTTTCTGACCACTCTGTTTCTGACCACTGTATTTCTGACCACCGTGTTTCCGACCAGCGTGTTTCTGACCACTCTGTTTCTTACAACTGTATTTCTGACTGCTGTGTTTCCGACCACTGTGTTTCTGACCATTGTGTTTCTGACCAGTGTGTTTCATACCACTGTGTTTCCGACCATTGTGTTCTGACCACAGTGTTTCTGACCACTGTGTTTCTGACCAGTGTGTTTGTGACCACTGTATTTCGGAGCAGTGTGTTTATGATCGGTGTATTTTGACCACTGTGTTTCTGGCCTGAGTGTTCCTCACCAGTGTGTTTGTGACCACTGTGTTTCTGACCAGTGTGTTTCTGACCACTGTGTCTCCACCAGTGTGTGTCTGACCAGTGTGTTTCTGACCACTGTGTTTCTGACCACCGTGTTTCTGATCAGTGTGTTTCTGACCACTCTGTTTCTGACCACTGTATTTTTGACCACTGTGTTTCTGACCAGTGTGCTTCTCACCACTCTGTTTCTGACCACTGTATTTATGACTGCTGTGTTTCCGACCACTGTGTTTCTGACCATTGTGTTTCTGACCAGTGTGTTTCGGACCACTGTGTTTCTGACCACTGTGTTTAAGACCACTGTGTTTCTGACCACTGTGTTTCTGACCACTGTGTTTCTGACCACTCTGTTTCGGACCAGTGTGTTTCTGACCTGTGTATTTTGACCACTGTGTTTCTGACCTCTGTGTTCCTGACCAGTGTGTTTATGACCAATGTCTTTCTGACCAGTGTGTTTCTGACCACTGTGTTTCTGGCTTGTGTGTTTCTGACCACTGAGTTTTTGACCACTGTGTTTCTGACCTGTGTTTTTCTTACCAGTGTGTTTCTGACCACTGTGTTTCTGACCAATGTGTTTCTGACCAGTGTGGTTCTCACCAGTGTGTTTCTGACCAGTGTGTTTCTGACCACGGTGTTTCTGACCCCTGCGTTTCTGACCAGTGTGTTTCTGACCATTGTGTTTCTGACCACTGTGTTTCTGACCACTGTGTTCCTGACCACTATGTTTCTGACCACCATGTTTCTGAGCAGTGTGTTTCTGACCACTATGATTCTGACCAGTGTGTTTATGACCAGTGTGTTTATGACCACTGTGTTGATGACCGCCGCGTATTTGACCAGTGTGTTTCTGACCAGTGTGTTTCTGACCACTATTTTTCTGACCAGTGTGTTTCTGACCACTGTGTTTCAGACCAGTCTGTTTCTGACCAGTGTGTTTCTGACCAGTTTGTTTCTGACCAGAGTGTTTCTGACCACTGTGTTTCTGATGTATTTGTTTCTGACCATTGTAGTTCTGAACACTGTGTTTCTGACCACTGTGTTTCTGACCAGTTCGTTTCTGACCAGTGTGTTTCTGACCACTGTGTTTCTGACCAGTGTGTTTCTGACCAGTGTGTTTCCGACCACGTTGTTTCTGACCACTATTTTTCCGACCAGTGTGTTTCTGACCAGTGTGTGTGTGACCAGTGTCTTTCTGACCACTGTGTTTCTGACCACTGTGTTTCCGACCAGTGTTTGTCTGACCAGTGTGTTTCTGACCACTGTGTTTCTGACCAGTGTGTTTATGACCACCGTGTTTCTGACCAGTGTGTTTCTGACCACTCTGTTTCTGACCACTGTATTTCTGAACACTGTGTTTCTGACCAGTGTGTTTCTGACCACTCTGTTTCTGACCACTCTGTTTCTGACCACTGTATTTCTGACTGCTGTGTTTCCGACCACTGTGTTTCTGACCATTGTGTTTATGACGAGTGTTTTTGGAACCACTGTGTTTCTGACCACTGTGTTTCTGACCACAGTGTTTCTGACCACTGTGTTTTTGACCAGTGTGTTTATGACCACTGTGTTTTGGACCAGTGTGTTTCTGACGGGTGTATTTTGACCACTGTGTTTCTGACCTGTGTGTTATTGACCAGTGTGTTTATGACCAATGTGTTTATGACCAATGTGTTTCTGACCACTGTGTTTCCGACCAGTGTGTGTCTGACCAGTGTGTTTCTGACCACTGTGTTTCTGACCAGTGTGCTTGTAACCACCGTGTTTCTGACCAGTGTGTTTCTGACCACTCTGTTTCTGACCACTGTATTTCTGACCAACGTGTTTCTGACCAGTGTGTTTCTGACCACTCTGTTTCTGACCACTGTATTTCTGACTGCTGTGTTTCTGACCACTGTGTTTCTGACCATTGTGTTTCTGACCAGTGTGTTTCGGACCACTGTGTTTCGGACCTCTGTGTTTCTGACCACTGTATTTCTGACCACTGTGTTTCTGACAACTATGTTTCTGACCACAGTGTTCCGGACCAGTGTGTTTCTGACCAGTGTATTTTGACCACTGTGTTTCTGACCTGTGTGTTCCTGACCAGTGTGTTTATGACCACTGTGTTTCTTACCAGTGTGTTTCTGACCAGGGTGTTTCTGACAAGTGTGTTTCTGACCACCGTGTTTCTGACCACTGTGTTTCTGACCAGTGTTTTTCTGACCAATTTGTTTCTGATCAGTGTGTTTCTTACCAGTGTGTTTCTGACCAGTGTGTTTCTAGCCAGTGTGTTTCTGTCCACTGTATTTCTGACCAGAGTGTTTCTGACCAGTGTCTTTCTGATCACTGTGTTTCTTACCAGTGTGTTTCTGACCAGTGTGTTTCTGACCAGTTTGTTTCTGACCACTGTGCTTCTGTACACTGTGTTTCTTACCAGCCTGTTTCTGACCACAGTGTCTCTGGCCACTTTGTTTCTGACCGCTGTGTTTCTGACCAGTGTGTTTCTGACCAGTGTGTTTCTGACCACTGCAATTCAGACCAGTATGTTTCTGACCACTGTGTTTCTGACCAGAGTCTTTGTGACCAATTAGTTTCTGACTACTGTGTTTCTGACCACTGTGTGTCTGACCAGTGTGTTTCTGACCACTGTGTTTATGACCAGTGTGTTTCTGACCACTGTGTTTCTGACGACTGTGTTTCTGACCACTGTGTTTCTGACCACTGTGTTTCTGACCACTGTGTTTCTGACCACTGTGTTTCTGACCACTGTGTTTCTGACCAATGTTTTTTCTGACCCCCGTCTTCTGACCACTGTGTTTCTGAGCAGTGTGTTTGTGGCCTGTGTGTTTCAGACCATTGCGTTTCTAACCACTCTGTTTCTGACCATTCTGTTTCTGACCATTATGTTTCTGTCCACTGTATTTTTAACAGTGTGTTTCTGACCACTGTAACTCTGACCAATGTGTTTCTGACAAGTGTGTCTCCGACCATTGTGTTTCTGACGAGTGTGTTTATGACCTGTGTGTTTATGACCACTGTGTTTCTGACCACTGTCTTTCTGACCAGTGTGTTTCTGACCACTATGTTCTGACCACTGTGTTTCTGACCAGTGTGTTTCTGACCAGTGTGTTTCCGACCACTGGGTTTCTGACCAGTGTGTTTCTGACCAGTGTGTTTCTGACCAGTGTGTTTATGACCAATGTGTTTCTAACTAGTCTGTTTCAGACCACTGTGTTTCTGACCACTATGTTTCTGACCACTGTGTTTCTGACCCTTGTGCTTCTGACCACTGTATTTCTGACCAGTGTGTTTCTGACCAGTGTGTTTCTGACCACTGTGTTTCTGACCGCTGTGTTTCTGACCACTGAGTTTCGGACCATTGTGTTTCTGAGCACTTTGTTTCTGACCAATGTGTTTCTGACCATTGCATTTTTTACCACTGTGTTTATGACCACTCTGTTTCTGACCACTGTGTTTCTGACCCCCGTGTTTCTGACCACTGTGTTTCTGACCACTCTGTTTCTGACCACTGTATCCCTGACCAGTGTGTTTCTGACCAGTTTGTTTCTGACCACTGTGTTTCTGACCACTGAGTTTTTGAGCAGCGTGTTTCTGACCACCGTGTTTATAACCACTTTGTTTCGGACCTGTGTCTTTCTGTCCAGTGTGTTTCCGACCACTGTGTTTTTGACCACTGTGTTTCTGATCAGTGTGTTTCTCACCATTGTGTTTCTGACTACTGTGTTTCTGACCACTTTGTTTCTGACCACTGTGTTTCTCACCACAGTGGGTCTGACCAATGTGTTTATGACCACTGTGTTTCTCACCATTGTGTTTCTGACCACTGTGTTTCTGACCCATGTATTTCTGACTACTCTGGTTCTGACCACTGTGTTTCTGACCACCGTGTTTCTGACCACTGTATCCCTGACCAGTGTGTTACTGACTAGTGTGTTTTTGACCCCTGTGTTTTTTACCAGTGTGTTTCTGACCAGGGTGGTTATGACCAGTGTGTTTCTGACCAGTGTGTTTCCGACCACCGTGATTCTGACCACAGTGTTTCTCACCAGTGTGTTTCTCACCAGTGTGTAATTGACAAGTGTGTTTCCGATCAGCTTTTTTCTGACCTCTGTGTTTCTGGCGACTGTGTTTCTGACCACTGTGGTTATGATCACTCTGTTTCTGACCAGCGTGTTTCTGACCACTATGTTTCTGACCAGTGTGTTCCTGACCAGTGTGTTTCTGACCAGTGTGTTTCGGACAGCTGTGTTTCTGACCAGGGTGTGTCTGACCTGTGTGTTTCTGACCACTGTGTTTGTGACCATTGTGTTTATGATCATTGTGTTTCCGACCAGTGTGTTTCTAACCAGTGTGTTTCTGACCAATGAGTTTCTCACCAGTGTGCTTCTGACTAGTATGTTTATGACCACTGTGTTTCTGACCAGTGTGTTCCTGACCAGTGCGTCTCTGACCAGTGTGTTCCTGACCAGTGCGTCTCTGACCAGTGTTTTTCTGACCAGTGTGTTTCTGACCACTGTGTTTCTGACCAGTGTCCTTGCGACCACTGTGTTTCTGACCAGTGTGTTTCTGACCAGTGTATTTATGACAACTGTGTTTCTGACCAGTGTGTTTCTGACGACTGTGTTTCTGACCAGTGTGTTTCTGACCAGTGTGTTTTCGACCACTGTGTTTCTGACTAGTGTGTTCCTGACCAGTGTGTTTCTGACCACTGTGTTTCTGACCAGTGTGTTTCTTACCAATGTGTTTCTGACCAGTGTGTTTCTTACCAGTGTGTTTCTGACCAGTGTGTTTCTGACCATTGTGTGTCTGACCACTGTGTTTCTGACCAGTGTGTTTCTGACCAGTGTGTTTCGGACCACTGTGTTTCTGACCAGTGTGTTTCTGACCAGTGTGTTTCTCATCAGTGTGTTTCTGACCACGTTGTTTCTGACCAGTGTGTGTCCGACCACTGTGTTTTTGACCAGTGTGTTTCTGACCACAATGTTTCTGACCACTGTGTTTCTGACTAGTGTGTTTCTGACCAGTGTGTTTCGGACCACTGTGTTTCTGACCAGTGTGTGTCTGACCACTGTGTTTTTGACCAGTGTGTGTCCGACCACTGTGTTTTTGACCAGTGTGTTTCTGACCACAATGTTTCTGACCACTGTGTTTCTGACCACAGTGTTAATGACCAATGTGTTTCTGACTAGTGTGTTTGTAACCACCGTGTTTCTGACCAGCGTGTTTCTGACCACTGTGTTTCTGACCAGTGTGTTTCTGACCAGTGTGTTTTTGACAAGTGCGTTTCTGACCAGTGTGTTTCCGACCACTGTGTTTCTGACCACTGTCCTTCTGACCACTGTGGTTCTGACCACTGTGTTTCTGACCCCTGTGTTTCTGACCAGTGTGTTTCTGACCAGCATGTTTCTGACAAGTGTGTTTCTGACCAGTGTGCTTCTGACCACTGTGTTTCTGACCCCTGTGTTTATGACCAGTGTGTTTCTGACCACTGTGTTTCTGACTGGTTTGTTTCTGACCAGTGTGATTTTGACCAGTGTGTTTCTGACCAGTGTGTTTCTAACAAGTGCGTTTCTGACCAGTGTGTTTCTGACCACTGTGTTTCTGACCAGTGTGTTTATGACCATTGTGTTTCTGACCACGGTGTTTCTGACCACTGTGTTTCTGACCACTTTGTTTCGGACCAGTGTGTTTCTGACCACTGTGTTTCTGACCACTGTGGTTCTGACCACCGTGTTTCCGATCACTGTGTTTCCGAGCAGTGTGATTTGGACCAGTGTGTTTGTGATCACTGTGTTTATGACCACTGTGTTCCTGACCAATGTGTTTCTGCCCAGTGTGTTTCTGACCAATGTGTTTCTGACCAGTGTGTTTCTGACCACTGTGTTTCTGACTACTTTGTTTTCGACCAGTGTGTTTCTGACCACTCTGTTTCTGACCAGTGTGTTTCTGACCACTGTGTTTCTGACCAATGTGTTTCTGACCACTGTGTTTCTGACCACTATGTGTCTGACCAGTGTGTTTCTGACCAGTGTGTTTTTTACCACTCTATTTCTGACCACCGTGTTTTTTACCACGGTGTTTCTGACCATTGTGTTTCTGACCAGTGTGTTTCTGACCACTGTGTTTCTGACCATTGTGTTTCTGACCAGTGTGTTTCTGACCACTGTGTTTCTGACCAGTGTGTTTCTGACCA
>SZWC01002182.1:206285-222702 GCA_023375785.1 Penium margaritaceum
TGTGTTTCTGACCAGTGTGTTTCTGACCACTGTGTTTCTGACCAGTGTGTTTCTGACCAGTGTGTTTCTGACCACTGCGTTTCTGACCAGTGTATTTCTGACCACTGTTATTCTGACCAGTGTTTTTCTGACCACTGTGTTTCTGACCACTGTGTTTCTGGCCACAGTGTTTCTGACCACTGTGTTTCTGACCAGTGTGTTTTTGACCACTGTGTTTCTGACCAGTGTGTTTCTGACCACTGTGCTTCTGACCAGTGTGTTTCTAACCACTGTGTTTCTGACCACTGTGTTTCTGACCAGTGTGTTTATGACAAACGTGTTTATGACCACTGTGCTGCTGTCCTGTGTGTTTCTGACCACTGTGTTTCTGACCAGTGTGTTTCTCACCAACGTGTTTCTGACCACTGTGTTTTTGACCAGTGTGTTTCTAACCACTGTGTGTGTGATTACTGTGTATCTGACCACTGTGTTTATGACCACTGTGTTTGTGACGACTGTGTTTCTGATGACCGTGTTTCTGACCACTGTGTTTCTTACTTGTGTGTTTCTGACCACTGTGTTTCTGACTGCTGTGTTTCTGACCATAGTGTTTATGACGAGTGTGATTCTGACCAGTGTGTGTCTGACCAGTGCGTTTCTGACCACTGTGTTTCTGACCACTGTTTCTTTTTTTACCGCTCTGTTTCTGACCATTGTGTTTCTGACGAGTGTGATTCTGACAAGTGTGTGTCTGACCAGTGGGTTTCTGACCACTGTTTTTCTGACCACTGTGTTTCTGACCGCTTTGCTTCTGACCACTGTGTTTTCTGACCCGTGTGTTTCTGACCTGTGTGTTTCTGGCCACTGTGTTTCTGACCAGTGTCTTTCTGACCACTGTGTTTCTGACCACACTGTTTCTGACCAGTGTGTTTCTGACCACTGTGTTCCTGAACAGTGTGTTTCTACCCAGTGTGTTTATGACCACTGCGTTTCTGACCAGTGTGTTTCTTACCAGTGTGTTTCTGACCACTATGTTTCTGACCAGTGTGTTTCTGACCACTGTGGTTCTGACCAGTGTGTTTCTGACCACTGTGATTCTGACTAGTACCTTTCTGACCACTGTGTTCCTGACCACTGAGCTTCTGACCACTTTGTTTCTGACCACAGTGTTTCTGACCAGTCTGTTTCTGACAACTGTGTTTGTGACCAGTGTGTTTCTGACGACTGTGTTTTTGACCAGTGTGTTTCTGACCACTGTGTTTCTGACCACTTTGTTTTTGACAAGTGTGTTTCTGACCAACGTGTTTCTGACCATTGTCCTTATGACCACTGTGGTTCTGACCACTGTGTTTCTGACCACTGTGATTCTGACCAGTGTGTTTCTGACCAGTGTGTTTTGACCATTGTGTTTCTGTCCAGTGGGCTTCTGACCACAATGCTTCTGACCACTGTGTTTCTGACCAGCGTGTTTCTGACCACTGAAATTCTGACCAGTGTGTTTCTGACCACAGTGTTTCTGACCACCGTGTTTCTGACCACTTTGCTTCTGACCACTGTGTTTCTGACCACTGTGTTTCTGACCACCGTGTTTCCGACCAGTGTGTTTCTCACCAGTGTGTTTTTGACCACTCTGTTTCTGACTCCTGCGTTTCTGACCAGTGTGTTTCTGACCACTGTGTTTCTGACCTCTGTGTTTCTGACCACTGTGTTTCTGACCATTGTGTTTCTGACCACTGTGTTTTAGACCAATGTGTTTCTGACCACCGTGTTTCTGAGCAGTGTGTTTCTGACCACTGTGTTGATGACCGCCGCGTTTCTGACCAGTGTGTTTCTGACCACTGTGATTCTGACCAGTGTGTTTATGACCAGTGTGTTTATGACCACTGTGTTGATGACCGCCGCCTTTCTGACCAGTGTGTTTCTGACCAGTGTGTTTATGACCACTATTTTTCTGACCAGTGTGTTTCTGACCAGTGTGTTTCTGACCGGTGTGTTTCTGACCAGTGTGTTTCTGACGAGGGTGTTTCTGACCAGTGTGTTTCTGACCACTGTGTTTCTAACCAGTGTGTTTCTGACCAGTGTGTTTCTGACCACTGTGTTTCTGACGAGTGTGTTTCTGACCAGTGTGTTTCTGACCACTGTGTTTTTGACCACTGTGTTTCTGACCAGTGTGCTTCTGACCAATGTGTTTCTGACCAGTGTCTTGCTGACCAGTGTGTTTCTGACCAGTGTGTTTCTGACCAGTGTGTTTCTCACTACTGTGTTTCTGACCAGTGTGTTTCTGACCACTGCGTTTCTGACCAATGTCTTTCCGACCACTGTGTTTCCGACCATTGTGTTTCTGACCACTGTGTTTCTGACCACAGTGTTTCTGACCACTGTGTTTCCGACCACTGTGTTTGTGACCAGTGTGTTTCGGACCAGTGTATCTCTGACCACTGTGTTTATGACCACTGTGTTTCTGACCAGTGTGTTTCTGACCATTCTGTTTCTTACCACTGTGTTTCTGACCAGTGTGCTTGTGACCACTGTGTTTCTGACCAGAGTGTTTCTGACCAGGGTGTTTTTGACCACTGTGTTTATGACCTGTGTGTTTCTGACCAGTGTGTTCATGACCACTGTGTTTCTGACCAGTGTGTTTCTGACCACTGTGTTTCTGACCAGTGTGTTTCCAACCCCTGTGTTTATGACCACTGCGTTTCTGACCAGTGTGTTTCTAACCAGTATGTTTCTGACCACTGTGTTTCTGACCAGTGTGTTTCTGACCAGTGTGTTTCTGACCACCGTGTTTCTGACCAGTGTGTTTCTTACCAATTTGTTTCTGACCAGTGTGTTTCTTACCAATGTTTTTCTGACCAGTGTGTTTCTGACCAGTGTGTGTCTGACCACTGTGTTTCTGACCAGTGTGTTTCTGACCAGTGTGTTTCAGACTACTGTGTTTCTGACCAGTGTGTCTCTGACCATTGTGTTTCTGATTAATGTGTTTCTGACCGGTGTGTTTCTGACTAGTGTGATTCTGACCTTGGTGTTTCTGACCAGTGTGTTTCTGACAAGTGCGTTTCTGACCAGTGTGTTTCTGACCACTGTCTTTCTGACCAGTGTGTTTAGGACCAGTGCGTTTATGACCACTGTGTTGGTGACCAGTGTGTTTCTGACCACTGTGTTTCTGACCAGGGTGTTTCTGACCAGTGTGTTTCTGACCAGTGTGTTCTTTACCATTGTGTTTCTGACCACTGTGTTTCTGACCACTATGTTCCTGACACAATGAACATTCAGAACATTGCGTCTCTGACCAGTGTGTTCCTGAAACGAGTGTCAAACGTTCACTGTGTCTAAGGTGTACTCCTGACTCAATGAACATTCAGAACATTGCGTCTCTGACCAGTGTGTTCCTGACCAATGTACCATTGAACACACTGGTCAGAGACGCACTGGTCAGGAACACACTGGTCAGAGACGCACTGTTCAGAAACACACTGGTCAGAGACGCAGTGGTCAGAAACACAGTTGTGAGAAACACACAGGTTATGAACACACTGGTCAAAAACACACCGGTAAGAAACACAGTGGTCAAGAACACAGTGGTCTGAAACACGGTGGTCGGAACACAGTGGTCCGAAACACAGTGGTCAGAAACACAGTGGTCAGAAACACACTGGTCAGAAACACAGTGGTCAGAAACACAGTGGTCTGAGGCACACTGGCCAGATAAACAGTGCTCAGAGACACAGTGGTCAGAAACACACAGGTCAGAAACACAGTGGTCATACACACAGTGGTCAGACACACACTGGTCAGAATCAAAATGGTCAGAAACAGAGTGGTCAGAAACTTAGTGCTCAGAAACATAGTGGTCTGAGCACACTGGTCAGAAACACAATGGTCAGAAACACACTGGTCAGACACACGGCAGTCAGACCACACTGGTCAGAAACACACTGGTCAGAAACACACTGTTCAGAAACACGCTGGACAGAAACACGGTGGTCAGAAACACACTGGTCAGAAACACGGTGGTCAGAAACACAGTGGTCAGAAACACGGTGGTCAGAAACACAGTGGTCAGAAACACGGTGGTCAGAAACACAGTGGTCAGAAACACGGTGGTCAGAAACACAGTGGTCAGAAACACGGTGGTCAGAAACACAGTGGTCAGAAACACGGTGGTCAGAAACACAGTGGTCAGAAACACGGTGGTCAGAAACACAGTGGTCAGAAACACGGTGGTCAGAAACACAGTGGTCAGAAACACGGTGGTCAGAAACACAGTGGTCAGAAACACGGTGGTCAGAAACACAGTGGTCAGAAACACGGTGGTCAGAAACACAGTGGTCAGAAACACACTGGTCAGAAACACAGTGGTCAGAAACACAGTGATCAGAAACACAGTGGTCTGAAACAGAGCGGTCAGAAACACAGTGGTCAGAAGCACACTGGTCAGAAACACACTGGTCAGAAACACAGTGGTGAGAATGACAGTGGTTAAAAAACACACTGGTCAGAAACACAGTGGTCAGAAACACACTGGTCAGAAACACACTGGTCAGAAACACACTGGTCAGAGACAAATAGGTCGGAAACACACTGGCCAGAAACACAATGGTCATAAACACAGTGGTCAGAAACACACTGGTCATAAACACACTGGTCAGAAACACAGTGGCTAGAAACACAATGGTCAGAAACACGGTGGTCACAAACACAATGGTCAGAAACACACTGGTCAGAAACACACTGGTCAGAAACACAGTGGTCAGAAACATACTGGTCAGAAACACAGTGGTCAGAAACACACTGGTCCGAAGCACAATGGTCACAAACACAGTGGTCAGAAACACAGTGGTCAGAAACACACTGGTCAGAAACACAGTGGTCAGAAACACAGTGGTCGGAGGCACACTGGCGAGATAAACAGTGCTCAGAGACACAGTGGTCAGAAACACACAGGTCAGAAACACAGTGGTCATCGCACAGTGGTCAGACACACACTGGTCAGAAACAAAATGGTCAGAAACAGAGTGGTCAGAAGCTTAGTGCTCAGAAACATAGTGGTCAGAAACGCACTGGTCAGAGGCACGGTGGTCAGAAACACAGTGGTCAGAAACACACTGGTCTGAAACACTGTGGTCAGAAACACAGTGGTCAGAATCACATTGGTCAGAAACGCAGTGGTCAGAGACACAATAGTGAGAAACACAGTGCTCAGAAACACACTGGTCGGAAACAAATTGGTCAGAAACACACTGGTCGGAAACACACTGGTCAGAAACACAGTGGTTAGACACACATTGGTCAGAAACACAGTGGTCAGAAACACACTGGTCAGAAACTCAGTGGTCAGAAACACACTGGTCAGAAACACACTGGTCAGAAACACAGTGGTCAGAAGCACAGTGGTCAGAAACACACTGGTCAGAAACACACTGGTCAGAAACACAGTGGTCAGAAGCATAGTGGTCAGCAACACAGTGGTCCAAAACACAGTGGTCAGAAACACAGTGGTCAGCAACACAGTGGTCAGAAATACACTGGTCAGAAACACACTGGTCAGAAACACGCTGGACAGAAACACGGTGGTCAGAAACACACTCGTCAGAAACACGGTGGTCAGAAACACAGTGGTCAGAAACACACCGGTCAGAAGCACACTGGTCAGAAACACATTGGTCAGAAACACAATGGTCAGAAACACACTGGTCAGAAACACACTAGTCAGAAACACACTGGTCAGACACACACTGGTCAGAAACACAGTAGTTAGAAACACAGTGGTCAGAAACACACTGGTCTGAAACACAGTGGTCAGAAACACAGTGGTCAGCAACACAGTGGTCAGAAATACACTGGTCAGAAACACACTGGTCAGAAACACGCTGGACAGAAACACGGTGGTCAGAAACACACTCGTCAGAAACACGGTGGTCAGAAACACAGTGGTCAGAAACACACCGGTCAGAAGCACACTGGTCAGAAACACATTGGTCAGAAACACAATGGTCAGAAACACACTGGTCAGAAACACACTAGTCAGAAACACACTGGTCAGACACACACTGGTCAGAAACACAGTAGTTAGAAACACAGTGGTCAGAAACACACTGGTCTGAAACACAGTGGTCAGAAACACAGTGGTCAGCAACACAGTGGTCAGAAATACACTGGTCAGAAACACACTGGTCAGAAACACGCTGGACAGAAACACGGTGGTCAGAAACACACTCGTCAGAAACACGGTGGTCAGAAACACAGTGGTCAGAAACACACCGGTCAGAAGCACACTGGTCAGAAACACATTGGTCAGAAACACAATGGTCAGAAACACACTGGTCAGAAACACACTAGTCAGAAACACACTGGTCAGACACACACTGGTCAGAAACACAGTAGTTAGAAACACAGTGGTCAGAAACACACTGGTCTGAAACACAGTGGTCAGAAACACAGTGGTCAGCAACACAGTGGTCAGAAATACACTGGTCAGAAACACACTGGTCAGAAACACGCTGGACAGAAACACGGTGGTCAGAAACACACTGGTCAGAAACACAGTGGTCAGAAACACACTGGTCAGAAACACACTGGTCAGAAACACAGTGGTCAGAAGCACAGTGGTCAGAAACACACTGGTCAGAAACACACTGGTCAGAAACACAGTGGTCAGAAGCATAGTGGTCAGAAACACACTGGTCAGAAACGCAGTGGTCAGCACACACTGGTCAAAACTACACTGGTCATAAACACAGTGGTCAGAAACACAGTGGTCAGAAACACATTGGTCAGAAACACAGTGGTCAGAAACACAGTTCGGAACACAATGGTCAGAAACACAGTGGTCAAAAACACACCGGTCAAAAGCACACTGGTCAGAAACACATTGGTCAGAAACACACTGGTTAGAAAGACACGGGTCAGAAACACACCGGTCACAAACACACTGGTCGGAAACACACAGGTCAGAAACACGGTGGTCGTAAA
Source organism: Penium margaritaceum (assembly GCA_023375785.1). NCBI lineage: Eukaryota > Viridiplantae > Streptophyta > Zygnematophyceae > Desmidiales > Peniaceae > Penium > Penium margaritaceum. The sequence continues at coordinate 213,240 of SZWC01002182.1, forward strand.
CACAATGGTCAAAAACACACTGGTCAGAAACACATTGGTTAGGAACACACTGGTCAGAAACACAATGGTCAGAAAAACTGTGGTCAGAAACACAGTGGTTAGAACCACAGTGGTCAGAACACAGTGGTAAGAAACACAGTGGTCAGAAACACAATGGTCAGAAACACAGTGGTCAGAATCACAGTGGTCAGAAACACGGAGGCAGTGGTCAGAAACACCCTGGTCAGAAAGACATTGGTAAGAAACACACTGGTCAGAAATACACTGGTCAGATACACACAAGTCAGAAACATATTAGTCAGAAACACACTGGTCAGAAACACACTGGTCAGAAACACACTAGTCAGAAACACACTGGTCAGACACACACTCGTCAGAAACACAGTAGTTAGAAACACAGTGGTCAGAAACACACTGGTTAGAGGCACAATGGTCAGAACCACATTGGTCAGAAACACACTGGTCAGAAACACTGTGGTCAGAATCACAGTGGTCAGAACATACTGGTCAGAAACGCAGTGGTCAGAAACACAGTGGTCAGAAACACAGTTGTCAGCAACACAGTGGTCAGAAATACACTGGTCAGAAACACACTGGTCAGAAACACACTGGTCAGACAAACAGTGGATGAAAACACAGTGGTCAGAAACACGGTGGTCAGAAACACACTGGAAAGAAACACAGTGGTCATAAACCCAGTGGTCAGAAACACAGTGGTCAGAAACACAGTGGTCAGAAACACACCGGTCAGAAACACAGTGGTAAGAAACACAGTGGTCAGGGACACGCTAGTCAGAAAAAATGTGGTCAGAGACACAGTGGTCAGAAACACACTGGTCAGAAACACAGTGGTCAGAAACACAGTGGTCAGAAGCACACTGGTGAGAAACACACTGGTCACTGGCACAGTGGTCAGAAACACAGAAGTCAGAAACACTGTGGTTAGAAACACAGTGTCGAGAAACACACTGGTCAGAAACGCAGTGGTCAGAAACACAGTGGTCATAAACACAGTGGTCAGAAACACACAGGTCAGAAACACACTGGTCATAAACACACTGGTCAGAAACACGGTGGTTAGAAACACAGTTGTCGGAAACACAGTGGTCAGAAACGCATTGATCAGAAACACAGTGGTCGGAGCACACTGGTCAGAAACACAGTAGTCAGAAACATAGTGGTCAGAAACACAGTGGTCAGAAACGCAGTTGTCAGAAACACACTGGTCCGAAACACAGTGGTCTGAAACGCACTGGTCAGAAACACAGTGGTCAGAAACACACTGGTCAGAAACACAGTGGTCAGAGACACACCGGTCAAAAACACACTAGTCAGAAACACAATGGTCAGAAACACACTGGTCAGACACACGGCGGTCAGACCACACTGGTCAGAAACACACTGGTCAGAAACACACTGTTCAGAAACACGCTGGACAGAAACACGGTGGTCAGAAACACACTGGTCAGAAACACGGTGGTCAGAAACACAGTGGTCAGAAACACAGTGATCAGAAAGACAGTGGTCTGAAACAGAGCGGTCAGAAACACAGTGGTCAGAAGCACACTGGTCAGAAACACACTGGTCAGAAACACGCTGGACAGAAACACGGTGGTCAGAAACACACTGGTCAGAAACACGGTGGTCAGAAACACACTGGTCAGAAACACACTGGTCAGAAACACACTGTTCAGAAACACGCTGGACAGAAACACGGTGGTCAGAAACACACTGGTCAGAAACACGGTGGTCAGAAACACAGTGGTCAGAAACACACTGGTCAGAAACACAGTGGTCAGAAACACAGTGTTCAGAAACACAGTGGTCAGAAACACAGTGATCAGAAAGACAGTGGTCTGAAACAGAGCGGTCAGAAACACAGTGGTCAGAAGCACACTGGTTAGAAACACACTGGTCAGAAACACAGTGGTGAGAATGACAGTGGTTAAAAAACACACTGGTCAGAAACACAGTGGTCAGAAACACACTGGTCAGAAACACACTGGTCAGAAACACACTGGTCAGAGACAAATTGGTCAGAAACACACTGGTCAGAAACACAATGGTCATAAACACAGTGGTCAGAAACACACTGGTCATAAACACACTGGTCAGAAACACAGTGGCTAGAAACACAATGGTCAGAAACACGGTGGTCAGAAACACAATGGTCAGAAACACATTGGTCAGAAACACACTGGTCAGAAACACAGTGGTCAGAAACATACTGGTCAGACACACAGTGGTCAGAAACACACTGGTCCGAAGCACAATGGTCACAAACACAGTGGTCAGAAACACACTGGTCAGAAACACTGTCTTCACAAACACAGTGGTCAGAAACACACTGGTCAGAGACGCAGTGGTCAGAAACACAGTGGTCAGAAACACAGTTGTCAGAAACACACTGGTTAGAAACATACTGGTCAGAAACACACTGGCCAGAAACACAGTGGTCAGGAACACAGTGGTCTGAAACACGGTGGTCAAAACACAGTGGTCAGAAACACAGTGGTCAGAAACACAGTGGTTAGAAACACACTGGTCAGAAGCACAATGGTCAGAAACACAGAGGTCAGAGGCACACTGGCCAGATAAACAGTGGTCATGGACACAGTGGTCAGAAACAAACAGGTTAGAAACACAGTGGTCATACACACAGTGGTCAGACACACACTGGTCGGAAATAAACTGGTCAGAAACAGAGTGGTCAGAAACGCAGTGCTCAGAAACATAGTGGTCGGAAACGCACTGGTCAGAGGCACGGTGGTCAGAAACACAGTGGTCAGAAACACACTGTTGAGAAACACGGTGGTCAGAAACACAGTGGTCAGAAACACATTGGTCAGAAACGCAGTGGTCAGAATTACTATAGTCAGAAACACAGTGATCAGAAACACTCTGGTTGGAAACAAACTGGTCAGAAACACACTGGCCAGAAACACACTGGTCAGACACACAGTGGTTAGAAACACATTGGTCAGAAACACAGTGGTGAGAAACACACTAGTCAGAAACTCAGTGGTCAGAAACACACTGGTCAGAAACACACTGGTCAGAAACACACTGGTCAGAAACACAGTGGTTAGAAGCACAGTGGTCAGAAACACACTGGACAGAAACGCAGTGGTCAGAAACACACTGGTCAAAACCACACTGGTCAGAAACACAGTGGTCAGAAACACACTGGTCAGAACACAGTGGTCAGAAACACAGTGGTCAGAAACACACCGGTCAGAAACACACTAGTCAGAAACACAATGGTCAGAAACACACTGGTCAGAACACAGTGGTCAGAAACACAGTGGTCAGAAACACACCGGTCAGAAACACACTAGTCAGAAACACAATGGTCAGAAACACACTGGTCAGACACACGGCGGTCAGACCACACTGGTCAGAAACACACTGGTCAGAAACACACTGTTCAGAAACAGGCTGGACAGAAACACGGTGGTCAGAAACACACTGGTCAGAAACATGGTGGTCAGAAACACAGTGGTCAGAAACACACTGGTCAGAAACACAGTGGTCGTAAAAAGAGTGGTCAGAAACACAGTGGTCAGAAACACAGTGTTCAGAAACACAGTGGTCAGAAACACAGTGATCAGAAACACAGTGGTCTGAAACAGAGCGGTCAGAAACACAGTGGTCAGAAGCACACTGGTCAGAAACACAGTGGTCAGAAACACAGTGATCAGAAACACAGTGGTCTGAAACAGAGCGGTCAGAAACACAGTGGTCAGAAGCACACTGGTCAGAAACACACTGGTCAGAAACACAGTGGTGAGAATGACAGTGGTTAAAAAACACACTTGTCAGAAAACACAGTGGTCAGAATCACACTGGTCAGAAACACACTGGTCAGAAACACACTGGTCAGAGACAAATTGGTCAGAAACACACTGGTCAGAAACACGATGGTCAGAAACACAGTGGTCAGAAACACACTGGTCATAAACACACTGGTCAGAAACACAGTGGCTAGAAACACAATGGTCAGAAGCACGGTGGTCAGAAACACAATGGTCAGAAACACACTGGTCAGAAACACACTGGTCAGAAACACAGTGGTCAGAAACATACTGGTCTGAAACACAGTGGTCAGAAACACACTGGTCCGAAGCACAATGGTCACAAACACAGTGGTCAGAAACACACTGGTCAGAAACACTGTCTTCACAAACACAGTGGTCAGAAACACACTGGTCTGAGACGCAGTGGTCAGAAACACAGTGGTCAGAAACACAGTTGTCAGAAACACACTGGTTAGAAACACACTGGTCAGAAACACACTGGCCAGAAACACAGTGGTCAGGAACACAGTGGTCTGAAACACGGTGGTCGAAACACAGTGGTCAGAAACACAGTGGTTAGAAACACACTGGTCAGAAGCACAATGGTCAGAAACACAGTGGTCAGAGGCACACTGGCCAGATAAACAGTGGTCAGGGACACAGTGGTCAGAAACACAGTGGGCATACACACAGTGGTCAGACACACACTGGTCATAAATAAACTGGTCAGAAACAGAGTGGTCAGAAACGCAGTGCTCAGAAACATAGTGGTCGGAAACGCACTGGTCAGAGGTACGGTGGTCAGAAACACAGTGGTCAGAAACACACTGGTCAGAAACACGGTGGTCAGAAACACAGTGGTCAGACACACATTGGTCAGAAACGCAGTGGTCAAAAACACTATAGTCAGAAACACAGTGATCAGAAACACACTGGTTGGAAACAAACTGGTCAGAAACACACTGGCCAGAAACACACTGGTCAGAAACACAGTGGTTAGAAACACATTGGTCAGAAACACAGTGGTCAGAAACACACTGGTCAGAAACTCAGTGGTCAGAAACACACTGGTCAGAAACACGGTGGTCAGAAACACAGTGGTCAGAAACACAGTGGTCAGAAACACACTGGTCAGAAACACACTGGCCAGAAACACACTGGTCAGAAACACAGTGGTTAGAAACACATTGGTCAGAAACACAGTGGTCAGAAACACACTGGTCAGAAACTCAGTGGTCAGAAACACACTGGTCAGAAACACTCTGGTCAGAAACACACTGGTCAGAAACACAATGGTTAGAAGCACAGTGGTCAGAAACACACTGGTCAGAAACGCAGTGGTCAGAAACACACTGGTCAAAACCACACTGGTCAGAAACACAGCGGTCAGAAACACAGTGGTCAGAAACACATTGGTCAGAAACACAGTGGTCAGAAACATTGTGGTCAGAAACACACTGGTAAGAAACACAGTGGTCAGAAACACACCGGTCAAAAACACACTGGTCAGAAACACATTGGTTAGAAACACACTGGTTAGAAAGACACGGGTCAGAAACACACTGGTCAGAAACACACTGGTCGGAAACACACAGGTCAGAAACACGGTGGTCAGAAACACAGTGGTCAGAAGCACACTGGTCAGAAACACATTGGTTAGAAACACACTGGTCAGAAACACAAAGGTCAGAAACACAGTGGTCAGAAACACATTGGTCAGAACCACAGTGGTCATATCACAGTGGTAAGAAACTCAGTGGTCAGAAACACAATGGTCAGAAACACAGTGGTCAGAATCACAGTGGTCAGAAACACAGTGGCAGTGGTCAGAAACACACTGGTCAGAAAGACAGTGGTCAGAAACACACTGGTCAGAAATACACTGGTCAGAAACACACTGGTCAGAAACATATTAGTCAGAAACACACTGGTCAGAAACACACTGGTCAGAAACACACTAGTCAGAAACACACTGGTCACACACACACTGGTCAGAAACACAGTAGTTGGAAACACAGTGGTCAGAAACACACTGGGTAGAGGCACAGTGGTCAGAAACACATTGGTCAGAAACACACTGGTCAGAAACACTGTGGTCGGAAACACTGTGGTCAAAACAGGTCAGAAACGTAGTGGTCAGAAACACCGTGGTCTGAAACACAGTTGTCAGCAACACAGTTGTCAGAAACACGCTGGTCAGAAACACACTGGTCAGAAACACACTGGTCAGACAAACAGTGGATAAAAACACAGTGGTCAGAAGCACGGTGGTGAAAAACACACTGGTAAGAAACACAGTGGTTATAAACCCAGTGGTTAGAAACACAGTGGTCAGAAACACAGTGGTCAGAAACACACTGGTCAGAAACACAGTGGTAAGAAACACAGTGGTCAGAGACACACTAGTCAGTAAAACAGTGGTCAGAGACACAGTGGTCAGAAACACACTGGTCAGAAAACACACTGGTCAGAAACACAGTGGTCAGACCCTAAGTATTCATAAACACAGTGGTCCGAAACACACTGGTCCGAAGCACAATGGTCACAAACACAGTGGTAAGAAACACACTGGTCAGAAACACTGTCTTCATAAACACAGTGGTCAGAAACACACTGGTCAGAGACGCAGTGGTCAGAAACACAGTGGTCAGAAACACAGTTGTCAGAAACACACTGGTTAGAAACACACTGGTCAGAAACACACTGGTCAGAAACACAGTGGTTAGGAACACAGTGGTCAGAAACACACTGGTCAGAAAAACAGTGGTCGGAGGTACACTGGCCAGATAAACAGTGGTCAGAGACACAGTGGTCAGAAACACACATGTCAGAAGCACAGTGGTCATACACACAGTGGTCAGACACATACTGGTCAGAAACAAACTGGTCAGGAGCCAGAGTGGTCAGAAACTTAGTGCTCAGAAACATAGTGGTCAGAAACGCACTGGTCAGAGGCACAGTGGTCAGAAACACAGTGGTCAGAAACACACAAGTCAGAAACACGGTGGTCAGAAACACAGTGCTCGGAAACACATTGGTCAGAAACGCAGTGGTCAGAAACACAGTAGTCAGAAACACAGTGATCAGAAACACACTCGTCGGAAACAAACTGGTCAGAAGCACACTGGTCAGAAACACACTGGTCACTAACACAGTGGTTAGAAACACATTGGTCAGAAACACAGTGGTCAGAAACACACTGGTCAGAAACTCAGTGGTCAGAAACACACTGGTCAGAAACACACTGGTCAGAAACACAGTGGTCAGAAACACAGTGGTCAGAAGCACACTGGTCAGAAACGCAGTGGTCTGAAACACACTGGCCAAAACCACACTGGTCAGAAACACAGTGGTCATAAACACAGTGGTCAGCAACACATTGGTCAGAAACACAGTGGTCAGAAACACAGTGGTCAGAAACACGCTGGTCGGAAACATAGTGGTCAGAAACACACCGGTCAAACACACACTGGTCAGAAACACATTTGTCAGAAACACACTGGTAAAAAAGACACGGGTCAGAAACACACTGGTCAGAAAGACACTGGTCGGTAACACACAGGTCAGAAACACGGTGGTCAGAAACACAGCGGTCAGAAACACAGTGGTCAGAAACACATTGGTTGGAAACACACTGGTCAGAAACACAATGGTCAGAAACACAGTGGTCAGAAACACAGTGGTCAGAACCACAATGGTCAGAACACAGTGGTAAGAAACACAGTGGTCAGAAACACAATGGTCAGAAACACAGTGGTCAGAATCACAGTGGTCAGAAACACAGTGGCAGTGGTCAGAAACACACTGGTCAGAAACACAGTGGTCAGAAATACACTAGTCAGAAATACACTGGTCAGAAACACACTGGTCACAAACATATTAGTCAGAAACACACTGGTCAGAAACACACTGGTCAGAAAGACACTAGTCAGTAACACACTGGTCAGACACACACTGGTCAGAAACACAATAGTTAGAAACACAGTGGTCAGAAACACACTGGTTAGAAACACTGTGGTCAGAAACACAGTGGTCAGAACATACTGGTCAGAAACGCAGTGGTCAGAAACACAGTGGTCAGAAACACAGTGGTCAGTAACACATTGGTCAGCAACACACTGGTCAGAAACACACTGGTCAGAAACACACTGGTCAGACAAACAGTGGATAACAAGTGGTTAATGTTGCACGCAGAGCGTGCACAGGGTTACGTAGTACAAAAATGGTAGATGGTAAGAGTTTTGACATAACATGTCGTTTTTAGGTGAGCAACACTTCTCTATGCAAACGACAAATTTCATGCATGCTGGATACCAGCATTGCTTGGTTCCAAAGAAAGTTGCACATCATGGGAAAAGATTGCGTCAACAAAGGATTTTGAATATCTAGCTAATTTGGATCCAACCCTGTATTTAACGATAAAACATTTGAATGAAGATGCAAATATGCACACAAATTGATATATAGATGTACACAACTCATGAAAAATAGATATGGATATAGATGTAAATGTATATGTGATGTAGATGTAGATGGATATAGGAATGTGGATGCGGATGTAAATGTGGATATTTATGTCGATGTATATGTAGATGCAGATGTAGATGTAGATGTAGATGTAGCTGTAGCTGTAAATGTACATATAGACATAAATGTAGATGTAGAATTAGATGTAGATAACGATAGAGATGTAGACGTAGACAAAGATGTAGATGTAGAAGTAGATGTAGATTTGGATGGAGATGTAGATGTAACATACATAATAGACAAAGATGTAGATGTAAAGTAGATGTAGATATGGATAAAGATGTAGAGGTAGCTGTCGATATGGATGGAAACATACATTACAGATATAGATATTTTCATGCATATAGATGTTATTACAAATGTAAACATGGATATGGATATAGATATCGATGTAGATATAGATAAAGACATGGATTATATATAGATACAAATACAGTATAGATATGGATATGGATATGGTTATGGACATGGATATGGATATGGATATGGATATGGATATGGATATGGATATGTATCTGGATATGGATATGGATGTGGATGTGGATGTGCATGTGGATGTGGATTTGGATGTGAATGTGGATATGGATATGGATATGGATATGGATAAGGATATGGATATGGATATGGATATGGATAAGGATATGGATATGGATATGGATATGGATATGGACATGGATGTGGATGTGGATGTGGATATGGATGTGGATGTCGATGTGGATGAGGATGTGGATGCGGATGTGGATGTGGATGTGGATGTGGATATGGATATGGATTATGAATATGGATATGGACATGGATGTGGATGTAGATGTTGATGTAGATGTAGATGTAGATGTACATGTAGATGTAGATGTAGATGTAGATATAGATGTAGGTGTAGATGTAGATGTAGATGTAAATGTAGATGTAGATGTAGTTTTAGATTTAGATCTAGATTTAGATGTAGATGTAAATTTAGATATAGATATAGATATAGGTATAGATATAAATTCAGAGGTATAGGTTTAGGTATACATGTACATTTGGATGTAGATGTAGATGTAGATGTAGATGTAGATGTAGATTTAGATGTAGATGTAGGTGGGCATGTATGATTATATTTAGTTTTAGATTTAAATCAGGACTTGTATTTACTTGTA
>SZWC01002182.1:226621-243323 GCA_023375785.1 Penium margaritaceum
TCTCTCTCTCTCTCTCTCTCTCTCTCTCTCTCTCTCGCACACACACATACACATACACATCCACACACACACACACACACACACACACACAAACACACACACACACACACACACATATACAGGCACACACATCTACACACACGCCCACACATACACACACGGTATAACTTGAAAACGCGAAACTATGCCAAAATTTGATTCACAACTTTTGTCTACTTTTTGATGACAATGGTTACTACGTAACCCAAAAACACAGTGGTCAGAAACACGGTGGTCAGAAACACACTGGTAAGAAACACAGTGGTCATAAACCCAGTGGTCAGAAACACAGTGGTGAGAAACACAGTGGTTAGAAACACACTGGTCAGAAACACAGTGGTAACAAACACAGTGGTCAGAGACACACTAGTCAGAAAAACAGTGGTCAGAGACACAGTGGTCAGAAACACACTGGTCAGAAACACACTGGTCAGAAACACAGTGGTCAGACCCACAGTATTCATAAACACAGTGGTCAGAATCACACTGGTCATAAACACAGTGGTCAGAATTACAGTGGTCAGAAACACAGTGGTCAGAAACACATTGGTCAGAAACACACTGGTCAGGAACACACTGGTCAGAAACACAGTGGTCAGAAACACAGTGGTCAGAAACACAGTGGTCAGAAATACATTGGTCAGAAACACAGTGGTCAGAAACACAGTGGGTTGAAACGCAGTGGTCAAAAACACAGTGGTCAGAAAAACACTGGTCAAAAACACCCTGGTCTGAAACACAGTGGTCAGAAACACACTCGTCAGAAACACAGTTGTAAGAAACACAGTGGTCAGAAACACACTGGTCATAAACACATCGGTCAGACTCACAATGGACAGAAACACACTGGTCAGAAACACAGTGGTCAGAAACACACGGGTCAGAAACACAGTTGTCAGAAACACACTTGTCAGAAACACAGACGGAAGAAACACACTGGTCAGAAACACACTCGTCAGAAACACACTAGTCAGAAACACAGTGGTTAGAAACACAGTGGTGAGAAACACAGTGGTCATAAACACAGTGGCCAGAAACACAGTGATCAGAAACACGCTGGTCAGAAACACACCGGTCAGAAACACATTGGTCGGAAACACAGTGGTTAGAAACACACTGATCAGAAACACAATGGTCAGGAACACAGCTGCCAGAAACACACTGGCCAGAAACACACTGGTCAGGAACACAGTGGTCAGAAACACAGTGGTCAGAAACACATTGGTCAGAATCACAGTGGTCAGAAACACAGTGGTCACAAGCACAGTGGTCAGAAACACACTGCTCAGGAACACATTGGTCAAAAACACAGTGGTCAGAAACAGAGTGGTGAGTAAAACACTGGTCAGAAACACGGTGGTCAGAAACACAGTGGTCACAAACACAACGGTCAGAAACACAGTGGTCAGAAACACTGTGGTCAGAAACACGGTGGTCAGAAACACAGTGGTCAGAAACGCTGTGGTCAGAAACACGGTGGCCAGAAACACAATGGTCAGAAACACATTGGTTATAAACACACATGTCGGAAACACACTGGTCAGAAACACAATGGTAAAAAACAGTGGTCAGAAACACACTGGTCAGAAACACACTGGTCTGAAACACAGTGGTCAGAAACACACTGGTCAGAAACACAGTTGTCAGAAACACAGTGGTCAGAAACACACTGGTCAGAAACACACTGGTCAGACTCACAATGGACAAAAACACACTGGTCAGAAACACAGTGGTCAGAAACACACAGGTCAGAAACACAGTTGTCAGAAACACACTGGTCAGAAACACAGTGGTCAGAAACACAGTGGTCAGAAACACACTGGTCAGAAACACACCGGTCAGGAACACAGTGGTCAGAAACACAGTGGTCAGAAACACATTGGTAAGAATCACAGTGGTCAGAAACACATTGGTCAGAAGCACCGTGGTTAGAAACACACTGCTCCGCATCACATTGGTCAAAAACACAGTGGTCAGAAACACAGTGGTCAGAAACACAGTGGTGAGTAACGCACTGGTCAGAAACACTGTGGCCTGAAACACAGTGGTCAGAAACACACCGGTCAGATACACAGTGGTCAGAAACAGAGTGGTGAGAAACATGGTGGTCAGAAACACAGAGGTCAAAAACGCTGTGGTCAGAAACACGGTGGTCAGAAACACAATGGTCAGAAAAACATTGGTCAGGAACACAGTGGTCAGAAACACAGTGGTCAGAAACACAGTGGTCAGAAACACATTGGTCATAAACGCAGTGGTCAGAATCACAGTGGTCCAAAACACAGTAGTCAGAAACACAGTGGTCAGACGCACAGTGGTCAGAAACACACTGGTCAGAAACACAGTGGTCAGAAACACAGTGGTCAGAAACACACTGGTCAGAAAGACACTGGTCAGAACCACAGTGGTCAGAAACACATTGGGCAAACACACACTGGTCAGAAGCACACTGGTCAGAAACACACTGATCAGAAACACGGTGGTTAGAGACACACTGGTGAGAAACACACTGGTCACTGGCACAGTGGTCAGAAACACATAAGTCAGAAACACTGTGGTTAGAAACACAGTGGCGAGAAACACACTGGTAAAAAATGCAGTGGTCAGAAACACAGTGGTTATAAGCACAGTGGTCAGAAACACACAGGTCAGAAACACACTGGTCAGAAACACACTGGTCAGAAACTCGGTGGTTAGAAACACAGTTGTCAGAAACACAGTGGTCAGAAACGCATTGATCAGAAACACAGTGGTTGGAGTACACTGGTCAGAAACACAGTAGTCAGAAACAAAGTGGTATGAAACACAGTGGTCAGAAACACAGTTGTCAGAAACACACTGGTCCGAAACACAGTGGTCAGAAACACACTGGTCAGAAACACAGTGGTCAGAAACACACTGGTCAGAACACAGTGGTCAGAAACACAGTGGTCAGAAACACACCGGTCAGAAAAACACTAGTCAGAAACACAATGGTCAGAAACACACTGGTCAGACACACGGTGGTCAGAAACACACTGGTCAGAAACACACTGGTCAGAAACACACTGTTCAGGAACACACTGGACAGAAACACACTGGTCAGAAACACGGTGGTCAGAAACACAGTGGTCAGAAACACACTGGTCAGAAACACAGTGGTCGTAAAAACAGTGGTCAGAAACACAGTGTTCAGGAACACAGTGGTCAGAAACACAGTGGTCAGAAACACAGTGGTCAGAAACACAGTGGTCAGAAACAGAGCGGTCAGAAACACAGTGGTCAAAAGCACACTTGTCAGAAACACACTGGTCAGAGACACAGTGGTGAGAATGACAGTGGTCAGGAACACACTGGTCAGAAACACAGTAGTCAGCAACACACTGGTCAGAAACACACTGGTCAGAAACACACTGGTCAGAGACAAATTGGTCAGAAACACACTGGTCAGGAACACACTGGTCAGAAACACACTGGTCAGAAACACACTGGTCATAAACCCACTGGTCAGAAACACAGTGGCTAGAAACACAATGGTCAAAAACACAATGGTCAGAAACACAATGGTCAAAAACACAATGGTCAGAAACACAGCGGTCAGAAACACAGTAGTCAGCAACACACTGGTCAGAGACACAGTAACCAAAAACACAGTGGTCAGGAACGCAGTGGTCTGAAACACGGTGGTCGAAACACAGTGGTCAAAAGCACACTGGTCAGAAAGACAGTGGTCAGAAACGCACTGGTCAGAGGCACGGTGGTCAGAAACACACGGGTCAGAAACATTGTCTTTACAAACACAGTGGTCAGGAACGCAGTGGTCTGAAACACGGTGGTCGAAACACAGTGGTCAGAAACACAGTGGTCAGAAACACACTGGTCAGAAACACAGTGGTCAGAAACACAGTTGTCGGAGGCACACTGGCCAGATAAACAGTGGTCAGAGACACAGTGGTCAAAAAACAAACTGGTCAAAAATAGAGTGGTCAGAAACTTAGTGCTCAGAAACATAGTGGTCAGAAACGCACTGGTCAGAGGCACGGTGGTCAGAAACACAGTGGTCAGAAACACACTGGTCAGAAACACAGTGGTCAAAAAACAAACTGGTCAAAAATAGAGTGGTCAGAAACTTAGTGCTCAGAAACATAGTGGTCAGAAACGCACTGGTCAGAGGCACGGTGGTCAGAAACACAGTGGTCAGAAACACACTGGTCAGAAACAGGGTGGTCAAAAACACAGTGGTCAGAAACACATTGGTCAGAAACGCAGTGGTCAGAAACACTGTAGTCAGAAACACAATGATCAGACACACACTGGTCGGAAACAAACTGGTCAGAAACACACTGGTCAGAAACACACTGGTCAGAAACTCAGTAGTCAGAAACACTCTGGTCAGAAACACACTGGTCAAAAACACACTGGTCAGAAATACAGTGGTCAGAAGCACAGTAGTCAGAAACACACTGGTCAGAAACGTAGTGGTCAGAAACACACTGGTCAAAACCACACTGGTCAGAAACACAGTGGTCAGAAACACATTGGTCAGAAATACATTGGTCAGAAACACAGTGGTCAGAAACACAGTGGTCAGAAACACACCGGTCAGAAACACAGTGGTCAGAAACACATTGGTCAGAAATACATTGGTCAGAAACACAGTGGTCAGAAACACAGTGGTCAGAAACACACCGGTCAGAAACACAGTGGTCAGAAACACACCGGTCAAAAACACACTGGTCAGAAACACATTGGTCAGAAACACACTGGTTAGAAAGACACAGGTCAGAAACACACTGGTCAGAAACACAGTGGTCAGAAACACACCGGTCAGAAACACAGTGGTCAGAAACACACCGGTCAAAAACACACTGGTCAGAAACACATTGGTCAGAAACACACTGGTTAGAAAGACACAGGTCAGAAACACAGTGGTCAGAAACACACTGGTCGGAAACATACAGGTCAGAAACACGGTGGTCAGAAACACAGTGATCAGAAACACACTGGTCAGAAACACATTGGTTAGAAACACAGTGTTCAGAAATACAGTGGTCAGAACCACAGTGGTCAGAAACACACTGGTCAGAAACACATTGGTTAGAAACACAGTGTTCAGAAATACAGTGGTCAGAACCACAGTGGTCAGAAACACAGAGGTCAGAACCACAGTGGTCAGAACACAGTGGTAAGAAACACAGTAGTCAGAAACACAATGGTCAGAAACACAGTGGTCAGAATCACAGTGGTCAGAAACACAGTGGCAGTGGTCAGAAACACACTGGTCAGAAAGACAGTGGTCAGAAACACACTGGTCAGAAACACAGTGGTCAGAAACACAGTGGCAGTGGTCAGAAACACACTGGTCAGAAAGACAGTGGTCAGAAACACACTGGTCAGAAATACTCTGGTCAGAAACACACTGGTCAGAAACATATTTGTCAGAAACACACTGGTCAGAAACACACTGGTCAGAAACACCCTGGTCAGAAACACACTGGTCGGACACACACTGGTCAGAAACACAGTAGTTAGAAACACAGTGGTCAGAAACACACTGGTTAGAGGCACAGTGGTCAGAAACACATTGGTCAGATACATACTGGTCAGAAACACTGTGGTCAGAAACACAGTGGTCAGAACATACTGGTCTGAAACGCAGTGGTCAGAAACACAGTGGTCAGAGACACATTTCTCAGTAACACAGTGGTCAGAAACACACTGGTCAGAAACACACCAGTCAGAAACACACTGGTCAGAAAAACAGTGGATAAAAACACAGTGGTCAGAAACACGGTGGTCAGAAACAAACTGGAAAGAAACACAGTGGTCATAAACCCATTGGTCAGAAACAGTGGTCAGAAACACAGTGGTCAGAAACACATTGGTCATAAACACAGTGGTAAGAAACACAGTGGTCGGAGACACACTAGTCAGAAAAACAGTGGTCAGAGACACAGTGGTCAGAAACACACTGGTCAGAAACACAGTGGCCAGGAACACAGTGATCAGAAGCACACTGGTGAGAAACACACTGGTTTTTGGCACAGTGGTCAGAAACACAGAAGTCAGAAACACTGTGGTTAGAAACACAGTGGCGAGAAACACACTGGTAAGAAACGCAGTGGTCAGAAACACAGTGGTCATAAACACAGTGGTCAGAAACACACATGTCAGAAACACACTGGTCAGAAACACGGTGGTTAGAAACACAGTTGTCCGAAACACAGTGGTCAGAAACGCATTGATCAGAAACATAGTGGTCGGAGCACACTGGTCAGAAACACAGTAGTCAGAAACACAGTGGTCAGAAACACAGTGGTCAGGAACGCAGTTGTCAGAAACACACTGGTCCGAAACACAGTGGTCAGGAACGCAGTTGTCAGAAACACACTGGTCCGAAACACAGTGGTCAGAAACACAATGGTCAGAAACACAGTGGTCAGAAACACACTGGTCAGAAACATAGTGGTGAGAATGACAGTGGTCAGAAACACACTGGTCAGAAACACAGTGGTTAGAAACACACTGGTCAGAGACACACTGGTCATAAACACACTGGTCAGAAACACACTGGCCATAAACCCACTGGTCAGAAACACAGTGGCTAGAAACACAATGGTCAGAAACAAAGTGGTCAGAAACACAATGGTCAGAAACACACTGGTCAGAAACACTGTGGTCAGAAACATACTGGTCAGAAATACAGTGGTCAGTAACACACTGGTCCGAAGCACAATGGTCACAAACACAGTGGTCAAAAACAGACTGGTCAGAAACATTGTCTTTACAAACACAGTGGTCAGAAACACACTGGTTAGAGACGCAGTGGTCATAAACACTGTGGTCAGAAACACAGTGGTCAAAAACACACTGGTCAGAAACACAGTGGTCGGAGGCACACTGGCCAGACAAACAGTGGTCAGAGACACAGTGGTCAGAAACACACAGGTCAGAAACACAGTGGTCATACACACAGTGGTCAGACACACACTGGTCAGAAACAAACTGGTCAGAAACAGAGTGGTCAGAAACTTAGTGCTTAGAAACATAGTGGTCAGAAACGCACTGGTCACAGGCACGGTGGTCAGAAACACAGTGGTCAGAAACACACTGGTCAGAAACACGGTGGTCAGAAACACACTGGTCAGAAACACAGTGGTCAGAAGCTCAGTGGTCAGAAACACACTGGTCAGAAACGCAGTGGTCAGAAACACACTGGTCAAAACCACACTGGTCAGAAACACAGTGGTCAGAAACACAGTGTTCAGAAACACATTGGTCAGAAACACAGTGGTCAGAAACACAGTGGTCAGAAACACACTGGTCAGAAACACAGTGGTCAGAAACACACCGGTCAGAAACACAGTGGTCAGAAACACACCGGTCAGAAACACAGTGGTCAGAAACACACCGGTCAGAAACACAGTGGTCAGAAACACACCGGTCAGAAACACAGTGGTCAGAAACACACCGGTCAGAAACACAGTGGTCAGAAACACACCGGTCAGAAACACAGTGGTCAGAAACACACCGGTCAGAAACACAGTGGTCAGAAACACACCGGTCAGAAACACAGTGGTCAGAAACACACCGGTCAGAAACACAGTGGTCAGAAACACACCGGTCAGAAACACAGTGGTCAGAAACACACCGGTCAGAAACACAGTGGTCAGAAACACACCGGTCAGAAACACAGTGGTCAGAAACACACCGGTCAGAAACACAGTGGTCAGAAACACACCGGTCAGAAACACAGTGGTCAGAAACACACCGGTCAGAAACACAGTGGTCAGAAACACACCGGTCAGAAACACAGTGGTCAGAAACACACCGGTCAGAAACACAGTGGTCAGAAACACACCGGTCAGAAACACAGTGGTCAGAAACACACCGGTCAGAAACACAGTGGTCAGAAACACACCGGTCAGAAACACAGTGGTCAGAAACACACCGGTCAGAAACACAGTGGTCAGAAACACACCGGTCAGAAACACAGTGGTCAGAAACACACCGGTCAGAAACACAGTGGTCAGAAACACACCGGTCAGAAACACAGTGGTCAGAAACACACCGGTCAGAAACACAGTGGTCAGAAACACACCGGTCAGAAACACAGTGGTCAGAAACACACCGGTCAGAAACACAGTGGTCAGAAACACACCGGTCAGAAACACAGTGGTCAGAAACACACCGGTCAGAAACACAGTGGTCAGAAACACACCGGTCAGAAACACAGTGGTCAGAAACACACCGGTCAGAAACACAGTGGTCAGAAACACACCGGTCAGAAACACAGTGGTCAGAAACACACCGGTCAGAAACACAGTGGTCAGAAACACACCGGTCAGAAACACAGTGGTCAGAAACACACCGGTCAGAAACACAGTGGTCAGAAACACACCGGTCAGAAACACAGTGGTCAGAAACACACCGGTCAGAAACACAGTGGTCAGAAACACACCGGTCAGAAACACAGTGGTCAGAAACACACCGGTCAGAAACACAGTGGTCAGAAACACACCGGTCAGAAACACAGTGGTCAGAAACACACCGGTCAGAAACACAGTGGTCAGAAACACACCGGTCAGAAACACAGTGGTCAGAAACACACCGGTCAGAAACACAGTGGTCAGAAACACACCGGTCAGAAACACAGTGGTCAGAAACACACCGGTCAGAAACACAGTGGTCAGAAACACACCGGTCAGAAACACAGTGGTCAGAAACACACCGGTCAGAAACACAGTGGTCAGAAACACACCGGTCAGAAACACAGTGGTCAGAAACACACCGGTCAGAAACACAGTGGTCAGAAACACACCGGTCAGAAACACAGTGGTCAGAAACACACCGGTCAGAAACACAGTGGTCAGAAACACACCGGTCAGAAACACAGTGGTCAGAAACACACCGGTCAGAAACACAGTGGTCAGAAACACACCGGTCAGAAACACAGTGGTCAGAAACACACCGGTCAGAAACACAGTGGTCAGAAACACACCGGTCAGAAACACAGTGGTCAGAAACACACCGGTCAGAAACACAGTGGTCAGAAACACACCGGTCAGAAACACAGTGGTCAGAAACACACCGGTCAGAAACACAGTGGTCAGAAACACACCGGTCAGAAACACAGTGGTCAGAAACACACCGGTCAGAAACACAGTGGTCAGAAACACACCGGTCAGAAACACAGTGGTCAGAAACACACCGGTCAGAAACACAGTGGTCAGAAACACACCGGTCAGAAACACAGTGGTCAGAAACACACCGGTCAGAAACACAGTGGTCAGAAACACACCGGTCAGAAACACAGTGGTCAGAAACACACCGGTCAGAAACACAGTGGTCAGAAACACACCGGTCAGAAACACAGTGGTCAGAAACACACCGGTCAGAAACACAGTGGTCAGAAACACACCGGTCAGAAACACAGTGGTCAGAAACACACCGGTCAGAAACACAGTGGTCAGAAACACACCGGTCAGAAACACAGTGGTCAGAAACACACCGGTCAGAAACACAGTGGTCAGAAACACACCGGTCAGAAACACAGTGGTCAGAAACACACCGGTCAGAAACACAGTGGTCAGAAACACACCGGTCAGAAACACAGTGGTCAGAAACACACCGGTCAGAAACACAGTGGTCAGAAACACACCGGTCAGAAACACAGTGGTCAGAAACACACCGGTCAGAAACACAGTGGTCAGAAACACACCGGTCAGAAACACAGTGGTCAGAAACACACCGGTCAGAAACACAGTGGTCAGAAACACACCGGTCAGAAACACAGTGGTCAGAAACACACCGGTCAGAAACACAGTGGTCAGAAACACACCGGTCAGAAACACAGTGGTCAGAAACACACCGGTCAGAAACACAGTGGTCAGAAACACACCGGTCAGAAACACAGTGGTCAGAAACACACCGGTCAGAAACACAGTGGTCAGAAACACACCGGTCAGAAACACAGTGGTCAGAAACACACCGGTCAGAAACACAGTGGTCAGAAACACACCGGTCAGAAACACAGTGGTCAGAAACACACCGGTCAGAAACACAGTGGTCAGAAACACACCGGTCAGAAACACAGTGGTCAGAAACACACCGGTCAGAAACACAGTGGTCAGAAACACACCGGTCAGAAACACAGTGGTCAGAAACACACCGGTCAGAAACACAGTGGTCAGAAACACACCGGTCAGAAACACAGTGGTCAGAAACACACCGGTCAGAAACACAGTGGTCAGAAACACACCGGTCAGAAACACAGTGGTCAGAAACACACCGGTCAGAAACACAGTGGTCAGAAACACACCGGTCAGAAACACAGTGGTCAGAAACACACCGGTCAGAAACACAGTGGTCAGAAACACACCGGTCAGAAACACAGTGGTCAGAAACACACCGGTCAGAAACACAGTGGTCAGAAACACACCGGTCAGAAACACAGTGGTCAGAAACACACCGGTCAGAAACACAGTGGTCAGAAACACACCGGTCAGAAACACAGTGGTCAGAAACACACCGGTCAGAAACACAGTGGTCAGAAACACACCGGTCAGAAACACAGTGGTCAGAAACACACCGGTCAGAAACACAGTGGTCAGAAACACACCGGTCAGAAACACAGTGGTCAGAAACACACCGGTCAGAAACACAGTGGTCAGAAACACACCGGTCAGAAACACAGTGGTCAGAAACACACCGGTCAGAAACACAGTGGTCAGAAACACACCGGTCAGAAACACAGTGGTCAGAAACACACCGGTCAGAAACACAGTGGTCAGAAACACACCGGTCAGAAACACAGTGGTCAGAAACACACCGGTCAGAAACACAGTGGTCAGAAACACACCGGTCAGAAACACAGTGGTCAGAAACACACCGGTCAGAAACACAGTGGTCAGAAACACACCGGTCAGAAACACAGTGGTCAGAAACACACCGGTCAGAAACACAGTGGTCAGAAACACACCGGTCAGAAACACAGTGGTCAGAAACACACCGGTCAGAAACACAGTGGTCAGAAACACACCGGTCAGAAACACAGTGGTCAGAAACACACCGGTCAGAAACACAGTGGTCAGAAACACACCGGTCAGAAACACAGTGGTCAGAAACACACCGGTCAGAAACACAGTGGTCAGAAACACACCGGTCAAAAACACACTGGTCAGAAACACACTGGTCAGAAACACAGTGGTCAGGAACGCAGTTGTCAGAAACACACTGGTCCGAAACACAGTGGTCAGAAACACAATGGTCAGAAACACAGTGGTCAGAAACACACTGGTCAGAAACATAGTGGTGAGAATGAAAGTGGTCAGAAACACACTGGTCAGAAACACAGTGGTCAGAAACACACTGGTCAGAGACACACTGGTCATAAACACACTGGTCAGAAACACACTGGCCATAAACCCACTGGTCAGAAACACAGTGGCTAGAAACACAATGGTCAGAAACAAAGTGGTCAGAAACACAATGGTCAGAAACACACTTGTCAGAAACACTGTGGTCAGAAACATACTGGTCAGAAACACAGTGGTCAGTAACACACTGGTCCGAAGCACAATGGTCACAAACACAGTGGTCAAAAACAGACTGGTCAGAAACATTGTCTTTACAAACACAGTGGTCAGAAACACACTGGTTAGAGACGCAGTGGTCATAAACACTGTGGTCAGAAACACAGTGGTCAAAAACACACTGGTCAGAAACACAGTGGTCGGAGGCACACTGGCCAGATAAACAGTGGTCAGAGACACAGTGGTCAGAAACACACAGGTCAGAAACACAGTGGTCATACACACAGTGGTCAGACACACACTGGTCAGAAACAAACTGGTCAGAAACAGAGTGGTCAGAAACTTAGTGCTTAGAAACATAGTGGTCAGAAACGCACTGGTCAGAGGCACGGTGGTCAGAAACACAGTGGTCAGAAACACACTGGTCAGAAACACGGTGGTCAGAAACACACTGGTCAGAAACACACTGGTCAGAAACACAGTGGTTAGAAACACATTGGTCAGAAACACAGTGGTCAGAAACACACTGGTCAGAGACAAATTGGTCAGAAACAGACTGGTCAGGAACACACTGGTCAGAAACACACTGGTCAGAGACAAATTGGTCAGAAACAGACTGGTCAGGAACACACTGGTCAGAAACACACTGGTCAGAGACAAATTGGTCAGAAACAGACTGGTCAGGAACACACTGGTCAGAAACACACTGGTCAGAGACAAATTGGTCAGAAACAGACTGGTCAGGAACACACTGGTCAGAAACACACTGGTCAGAGACAAATTGGTCAGAAACAGACTGGTCAGGAACACACTGGTCAGAAACACACTGGTCAGAGACAAATTGGTCAGAAACAGACTGGTCAGGAACACACTGGTCAGAAACACACTGGTCAGAGACAAATTGGTCAGAAACAGACTGGTCAGGAACACACTGGTCAGAAACACACTGGTCAGAGACAAATTGGTCAGAAACAGACTGGTCAGGAACACACTGGTCAGAAACACACTGGTCAGAGACAAATTGGTCAGAAACAGACTGGTCAGGAACACACTGGTCAGAAACACACTGGTCAGAGACAAATTGGTCAGAAACAGACTGGTCAGGAACACACTGGTCAGAAACACACTGGTCAGAGACAAATTGGTCAGAAACAGACTGGTCAGGAACACACTGGTCAGAAACACACTGGTCAGAGACAAATTGGTCAGAAACAGACTGGTCAGGAACACACTGGTCAGAAACACACTGGTCAGAGACAAATTGGTCAGAAACAGACTGGTCAGGAACACACTGGTCAGAAACACACTGGTCAGAGACAAATTGGTCAGAAACAGACTGGTCAGGAACACACTGGTCAGAAACACACTGGTCAGAGACAAATTGGTCAGAAACAGACTGGTCAGGAACACACTGGTCAGAAACACACTGGTCAGAGACAAATTGGTCAGAAACAGACTGGTCAGGAACACACTGGTCAGAAACACACTGGTCAGAGACAAATTGGTCAGAAACAGACTGGTCAGGAACACACTGGTCAGAAACACACTGGTCAGAGACAAATTGGTCAGAAACAGACTGGTCAGGAACACACTGGTCAGAAACACACTGGTCAGAGACAAATTGGTCAGAAACAGACTGGTCAGGAACACACTGGTCAGAAACACACTGGTCAGAGACAAATTGGTCAGAAACAGACTGGTCAGGAACACACTGGTCAGAAACACACTGGTCAGAGACAAATTGGTCAGAAACAGACTGGTCAGGAACACACTGGTCAGAAACACACTGGTCAGAAACACACTGGTCATAAACCCACTGGTCAGAAACACAGTGGCTAGAAACACAATGGTCAAAAACACAATGGTCAGAAACACAATAGTCAGAAACACACTGGTCAGAAGCACACTGGTCAGAAACACAGTGGTCAGAAACATACTGGTCAGAAACACAGTGGCCAGAAACACACTGGTCCAAAGCACAGTGGTCACAAACACATTGGTCAGAAACACACGGGTCAGAAACATTGTCTTTACAAACACAGTGGTCAGAAACACACTGGTCAGAGACGCAATGGTCAGAAACACAGTGGTCAGAAACACAGTTGTCAGAAACACACTGGTTAGAAACACACTGGTCAGAAACACACTGGTCAGAAACACAGTTGTCAGGAACGCAGTGGTCTGAAACACGGTGGTCGAAACACAGTGGTCTGAAACACAGTGGTCAGAAAGACACTGGTCAGAAACACAGTGGTCAGAAACACAGTTGTCGGAGGCACACTGGCCAGATAAACAGTGGTCAGAGACACAGTGATAAAAAACAAACTGGTCAAAAATATAGTGGTCAGAAACTTAGTGCTCAGAAACATAGTGGTCAGAAACGCACTGGTCAGAAGCACGATGGTCAGAAACACAGTGGTCAGAAACACACTGGTCAGAAACAGGGTGGTCAAAAACACAGTGGTCAGAAACACATTGGTCAGAAACACAGTGGTCAGAAACACAGTAGTCAGAAACACAATGATCAGACACACACTGGTCGGAAACAAACTGGTCAGAAACACACTGGTCAGAAACACACTGGTCAGAAACACGGTGGTTGGAAACACATTGGTCAGGAACACAGTGGTCAGAAACACACTGGTCAGAAACTCAGTAGTCAGAAACACTCTGGTCAGAAACACACTGGTCAAAAACACACTGGTCAGAAATACAGTGGTCAGAAGCACAGTAGTCAGAAACACACTGGTCAGAAACGTAGTGGTCAGAAACACACTGGTCAAAACCACATTGGTCAGAAACACAGTGGTCAGAAACACATTGGTCAGAAATACATTGGTCAGAAACACAGTGGTCAGAAACACAGTGGTCAGAAACACACCGGTCAGAAACACAGTGGTCAGAAACACACCGGTCAAAGACACACTGGTCAGAAACACGGTGGTCAGAAACACAGTGATCAGAAACACACTGGTCAGAAACGTAGTGGTCAGAAACACACTAGTCAAAACCACATTGGTCAGAAACACAGTGGTCAAAAACACAGTGGTCAGAAACGCATTGGTCAGAAACATAGTGGTCAGAAACGCACTGGTCAGAGGCACGGTGGTCAGAAACACAGTGATCAGAAACACACTGGTCAGAAACGTAGTGGTCAGAAACACACTAGTCAAAACCACATTGGTCAGAAACACAGTGGTCAAAAACACAGTGGTCAGAAACGCATTGGTCAGAAACATAGTGGTCAGAAACGCACTGGTCAGAGGCACGGTGGTCAGAAACACAGTGATCAGAAACACACTGGTCAGAAACGTAGTGGTCAGAAACACACTAGTCAAAACCACATTGGTCAGAAACACAGTGGTCAAAAACACAGTGGTCAGAAACGCATTGGTCAGAAACATAGTGGTCAGAAACGCACTGGTCAGAGGCACGGTGGTCAGAAACACAGTGATCAGAAACACACTGGTCAGAAACGTAGTGGTCAGAAACACACTAGTCAAAACCACATTGGTCAGAAACACAGTGGTCAAAAACACAGTGGTCAGAAACGCATTGGTCAGAAACATAGTGGTCAGAAACGCACTGGTCAGAGGCACGGTGGTCAGAAACACAGTGATCAGAAACACACTGGTCAGAAACGTAGTGGTCAGAAACACACTAGTCAAAACCACATTGGTCAGAAACACAGTGGTCAAAAACACAGTGGTCAGAAACGCATTGGTCAGAAACATAGTGGTCAGAAACGCACTGGTCAGAGGCACGGTGGTCAGAAACACAGTGATCAGAAACACACTGGTCAGAAACGTAGTGGTCAGAAACACACTAGTCAAAACCACATTGGTCAGAAACACAGTGGTCAAAAACACAGTGGTCAGAAACGCATTGGTCAGAAACATAGTGGTCAGAAACGCACTGGTCAGAGGCACGGTGGTCAGAAACACAGTGATCAGAAACACACTGGTCAGAAACGTAGTGGTCAGAAACACACTAGTCAAAACCACATTGGTCAGAAACACAGTGGTCAAAAACACAGTGGTCAGAAACGCACTGGTCAGAGGCACGGTGGTCAGAAACACACTGGTCAGAAACGCAGTAGTCAGAAACACAGTGGTCATAAACACAGTGGTCAGAAACACACATGTCAGAAACACACTGGTCAGAAACACGGTGGTTAGAAACACAGTTGTCCGAAACACAGTGGTCAGAAACGCATTGATCAGAAACATAGTGGTCGGAGCACACCGGTCAGAAACACAGTAGTCAGAAACACAGTGGTCAGAATCACAGTGGTCAGAAACGCAGTTGTCAGAAACACACTGGTCCAAAACACAGTGGTCAGAAACACAATGGTCAGAAACACAGTGGTCAGAAACACACTGGTCAGAAACATAGTGGTGAGAATGACAGAGATCAGAAACACACTGGTCAGAAACACAGTGGTCAGAAACACACTGGTCAGAAACACACTGGTCATAAACACACTGGTCAGAAACACACTGGCCATAAACCCACTGGTCAGAAACACAGTGGCTAGAAACACAATGGTGAGAAACAAAGTGGTCGGAAACACAATGGTCAGAAACACACTGGTCAGAAACACTGTGGTCAGAAACATACTGGTCAGAAACACAGTGGTCAGTAACACACTGGTCCGAAGCACAATGGTCACAAACACAGTGGTCAAAAACAGACTGGTCAGAAACATTGTCTTCAAAAACACAGTGGTCAGAAACACACTGGTTAGAGACGCAGTGGTCATAAACACTGTGATCAGAAACACAGTGGTCAAAAACACACTGGTCAGAAACACAGTGGTCGGAGGCACACTGGCCAGATAAACAGTGGTCAGAGACACAGTGGTCAGAAACACACAGGTCAGAAACACAGTGGTCATACACACAGTGGTCAGACACACACTGGTCAGAAACAAGCTGGTCAGAAACAGAGTGGTCAGAAACTTAGTGCTTAGAAACATAGTGGTCAGAAACGCACTGGTCAGAGGCACGGTGGTCAGAAACATAGTGGTCAGAAACACACTGGTCAGAAACACGGTGGTCAGAAACACACTGGTCAGAAACACACTGGTCAGAAACACAGTGGTTAGAAACACATTGGTCAGAAACACAGTGGTCAGAAACACACTGGTC
>SZWC01002183.1:1734-22052 GCA_023375785.1 Penium margaritaceum
CCATTTTTGACTTGTATTATGAGTTGTGAACGTTGACCACACACACTAAACTTCTTTGGTCATGAGCAGTGATGTATGCCTACTTGGGTATGTCATTGTGCACGGTAGCCACACCGTGCCAATACATACGAAAAATCTTTGTACTTGCTAGAAGATACATAGTGTTTTAAAACCATGTTTTCCCCCTCTGACCATTTGTGACTCATGTTATGGGTTGTGAACGTTGACCACCCATATTGAAATTCTTTGGTCATGGTGAGTTACATATGCCTAGTTTGGTTTGTCACTATACGTGGTTACCACGCCGTGTCACTACGTATTGAAGTCTTTCTGCTTTCTAGTTGATAGCTAGTGTTCCCAAACCATTGTTACCCCCCTCTGACTATCAGTGACTCGTGTTGTGAGTTGTCAACGCTGACCACATGAAGTGAAATTCGTTGGTCATGGTCAGTGACATATGCATACTTTGGTTGGTCACTGTGCATGGTAGCCACGCTGTGCCACTGCATATTGAAGGTATTTGTACTTGCTACTCGATGACTAGTATTCACAAACCATTGTCTTCCACTCTGACCATTTGTGACTTGTGTTCTGAGTTGTCAGAGTTTACCACACTTGGTGACATTATTTGGTCATGGTCAGTGACATATGCGTACTTTGGTTGCTCATTGTGCATGGTATCCACACCCTGCCACAACTTATTGAAGGTCCTTGTGCTTGCTAGTTGATACCTGGTGTTCCCAAACCATTGTCTCCCCCTCTGACCATTTGTGACTCCTATTATGAGTTGTCAACGCTGACCACACACAGTGGATTTCTTTGGTCAAAGGTAGTACATATGCCTACTTTGGTCGGTCATTGTGCATGGTAGCCACACTGTGCTTATACTGAGTGAAGGTCACTGTACTTGCTAGTTGAGAACTGATATTCACATGCCATTGTTTCCCCATCTGACCGTTTGTGACTCGTGTTATTGTTGGTGAATGTTGACCACCCATATTGAAATTCTTTCATCATGGTCGGTGACATATGCCTAGTTTGGTTCTTTGGTGTGCATAGTAGCCACATCGTGCCACTACGTAGTGAAGTTATTTGTCCTTTCTAGTCGATACATAGGGTTCCCAAACCACTGTCTCTCCCTCTGACCATTTGTGATTCGTGTTATGAGTTGTCAATGTTGACCATACATAGTGGACTTCTTCGGTTATAGTCAGTGACGTGTGCATCCTTTGGTTGGTCACTGTGCACGCTAGCCACACCGGGCCACTACTTGTTGAAAATCTTTCTACTTGCTGGTTGATAACAAGTGTTCCCAACCCATGGTTTCCCCCACTGACCATTCGTGACTCGTGTTATGAGTTTTCAACGTTGACCACACACTGTGAAATCCATTTGGTCATGGGTTGTAACATATGCCTACTTTGGTTTGTCACTGTACATGGTTACCACACCGTGTCATTACGTATCGAATGTCTTTGTGCTTTCTTGTTGACGGCTAGTGTTCCCAAACCATTGTTAGCCCCCTCTGAATATATGTGACTCGTGTTGTGAGTTGTAAATATTGACCACATGAAGTGAAATTCTTTGTTCATGGTCGGTGACATATGCATACTTTGGTTGGTCACTGTGCATTGTAGCCACACTGTGCCACTACATATTGAAGGTATTTGTACTTGCTAGTTGATAACTAGTATTCACAAACCATTATCTTCCACCCTGACCATTCGTGACTCGTGTTATGAGTTGTCAAAGTTTACCACACTTAGTGACATTATTTGGTCATGGTCAGTGACATATGCATACCTTGGTTGGTCATCGTGCATGGTATCGACACCGTGCCACAACGTGTTGAAGGTCATTGTGCTTGCTACTTGATACCTGGTGTTCCCAAACAATTGTTCCCCCCTTTGACTATTTGTGACTTGTATTATGAGTTGTCAACGTTGCACACACACAGCGGATGTCTTTGGTCAAAGGCAGTACATATGCCTACTTTGGTCGGTCATTGTGCATGGTAGCCACACCATGCTACTACTGACTGAAGGTCGTTGTACTTGCTAGTTGGTATCTAGTATTCCCAAACCATTGTTTCCCCCTCAGACAATTTGTGACCCATATTATGGGTTGTCAACATTGACCACACATAGTAAAATTAGTTGGTCATGGTAAGTGGCACATGCCTAATCTGGTTGGTCATTGTGTATGGTAGCCACACCGTTCCACTACTTGTTGAAAGTCTTTGTACTTGCTAGTCAATAAATAGCAAAAGGTTTCTCCCTTTGACACCAGGTCGGTTTTTGTTGATTTGTTACGCGTAGGTGCCTTCACTGGAATAGGCCCTCCCACCCCCCTAGAGGGATGTTCCGTGGACGACCTGGAGGACAGGTTTGTGACCACATTATGACACCACCTACCCCCCCATGGCTTAGGCTCAAAGGTAGAGTTGAGGTATCACAGCACAGCCGCCCCCCCCCCCCGGTCGCGAGCCTATTCTATATTGCGCGTACGAGGACTCAAACCCAGGAACTACCGCTCCAGAATCTAACTCTATAAGCACTAAGCCAACTCACATGGTGTTCATATGATGTCCAAATGACAGTATAAGGGTTCCTATGGATAAATGGCATATAATAAGGGGGTGTACGATTAGAGGGTAGTTTTCAAAAGTATGAATGATAACAAAGTTAGTTTTATAAAAAAAAATGACGCAGACGGAATTTCAAATTTTGCAACTTCGAGCTTGAATAACCTCTCAACCATTGCTCCGATTGACCAGCCGTAAGAAGGAAAGTTGACTACACACAGTGAAACTCTTTTAATGATATTCAGTGACGCAAGCATACTTTGGTTGGTCATTGTGCATGGTAGCCACACAGTGCCACCACTTATCGAAGGTCTTTGTACTTGCTATTCGACACTGAGTATTCCTAAACCATTGTTTCTCCCTCTGCCCATTTTTGACTTGCATTATGAGTTGTGAACGTTGACCATACACACTAAACGTCTTTGATCATGAGCAGTGATGTATGCCTACTTGGATAGGTCATTGTGCACGGTAGCCACATCGTGCCAATACATACAAAAAATCTTTGTACTTGCTAGAAGATACATAGTGTTTTGAAACCATGTTTTCCCCCTCTGGCCATTTGTATATCATGTTATGTGTTGTGAACGTTGACCACCCATATTGAAATTCTTTGGTCATGGTTAGTGACATATGCCTAGTTTGGTTTGTCACTGTACGTGGTTACCACGCCGTGTCACTACGTATTGA
Source organism: Penium margaritaceum (assembly GCA_023375785.1). Lineage (NCBI taxonomy): Eukaryota > Viridiplantae > Streptophyta > Zygnematophyceae > Desmidiales > Peniaceae > Penium > Penium margaritaceum. The sequence goes on from SZWC01002183.1 coordinate 5,009, forward strand.
AGGTCATTGTGCTTTCTAGTTGATAGCTAGTGTTCCCAAACCATTGATACCCCCCTCTGACTATCAGTGACTCGTGTTGTGATATGTCAACGTTGACCACATGAAGTGAAATTCGTTGGTCATGGTCAGTGACATATGCATACTTTGGTTGGTCACTGTGCATGGTAGCCACGCTGTGCCACTGCATATTGAAGGTATTTGTACTTGCCAGTCGATAACTAGTATTCACAAACCATTGACTTCCACTTTGACCATTTGTGACTCGTGTTATGAGTTGTCAAAGTGTACCACACTTAGTGACATTATTTGGTCATGGTCAGTGACATATGCCTACTTTGGTTGGTCATCGTGCGTGGTATCCGCACCGTGCTACAATGTATTGAAACTCCTTGTGCTTGCTATTTGAAACTTGGTGTTCCCAAACCATTGTTTCCCCCTCTGACCATTTGTGACTCGTATTATGAGTTGTCAACATTGACCACACACAGCGGATTTCTCTGGTCAAAGGCAGTACATATGCCTATTTTGGTTGGTCATTGTGCATGGTAGCCACACCATGCTACTACTGACTGAAGGTCGTTGGACTTGCTAGTTGAGAACTGATAGTCCCATAGCATTGTTTCCTCCCCTGACAGTTTGTGACTCATGTTATGGTTGGTCAACGTTGACCACCCATATTGAAATTCTCTGGTCCTTGTCAGTGACATATGCCTAGTTTGGTTGTTTGGTGTGCATATTAGCCACACCGTGCCACTACGTATCGAAGTTCTTTATCCTTTCTAGTCGATACATAGGGTTCCCAAACCACTTTCTCTCCCTCTGACCATTTGTGACTCGTGTTATGAGTTGTCAATGTTGAGCATACATAGTGGACTTCTTCGGTTATAGCCAGTGACATATGCATCCTTTGCTTGGTCACTGTACATGATAGCCACACCGTGCCACTACATGTTAAAATCCTTCTACTTGCTAGTTGATAACTAGTGGTCCCAACCCATGGTTTCCCCAACTGACCATTTGTGACTCATGTTATGAGTTTTCAACGTTGACCACACACTGTGAAATCCGTTTGGTCATTGTTACTGACATATGCCTACTTTGGTTGGTCCATGTACATGGTTACCACGCCGTGTCACTACGTATCGAATGTCTTTGTGCTTTCTAGTTGATAGCTAGTGTTCCCAAACCTTTGTTAGCCCCTCTGAATATCTGTGACTCGTGTTGTGAGTTTTCAACATTGACCACATGATGTGAAATTCTTTGGTCATGGTCAGTGACATATGCATACTTTGGTTGGTCACTGTGCAATGTAGCCACACTGTGCCAATGCATATTGAAGGTATTTGTACTTGCTACTCGATAACTAGTATTTAAAAACCATTATCTTCCACTCTGACCATTTGTGACTCGTGTTATGAGCTGTCAAAGTTTCACACACATGGTGACATTCTTTGGTCATGGTCAGTGACATATACATACCTTTGTTGGTCATCGTGCATGGTATCCACACCGTGCCACAACGTATTGAAGGTCATTGTGCTTGCTAGTTGATACCTGGTGTTCCCAACATTTGTTTCCCCCTCTGACTATTTGTGACTTGTATTATGAGTTGTCAACGTTGACCACACACAGCGGATTTCTTTGGTCAAAGGCAGTACATATGCCTACTTTGGTCGGTCATTGTGCATGGTAGCCACACCGTGCTACTACTGATTGAAGGGCGTTGTACTTGCTAGTTGAGAACTGATATTCCCGGACCATTGTTTCCCCCTCTGACTGTTTGTGATTCGTGTTATGTTTGGTGAACTTTGACCACCCATATTGGAATTCTTTGGTCATGGTCAGTGACATATGCCTGGTTTGGTTGTTTGGTGTGCATAGTATCCACACCGTGCCACTACGTATTGAAGTTATTTGTCCTTTCTAGTCCATGCATGGGGTTCCCAAACCATTGTCTCTCCCTCTGACCATTTGTGACTCGTGTTATGTGTTGTCAATGTTGACCATGCATACTGGATTTCTTCGGTCATAGTCAGTTACATATTCATCATTTGGTTGGTCACTGTGCACGCGAGCAAAACCGTGCCACTACTTGTTGAAGTTCTTCGTACTTGCTAGTGGAAAACTAGTGTTCGCAACCCATTGTTTCCCCCTTTGACCATGTAAGACTCGTGTTATGAGTTTTCAATATTGACCACACACTTTGAAATTCCTTTGGTCATGGTTAGTGACATATGCCTACTTTGGTTTGTCACTGTACATGGTTACCACGCCGTGTCACTACATATTAAAGGTATTTGTGCTTTCTAGTTAATAGCTAGTGTTCCCAAACCATTGTTACCCCCCTTTGACTATCTGTGACTCGTGTTGTGAGTTGTCAACGCTGACCACATGAAGTGAAATTCGTTGGTCATGGTCAGTGACATATGCATACTTTGGTTGGTCACTGTGCATGGTAGCCACGCCATGCCACTACATATTGAAGGTATTTGTACTTGTTACTCGATAACTAGTATTCACAAACCATTGTATTCCACTCTGACCATGTGTGACTCCTGTTATGAGCTGTCAAAGTTTACTACACTTGGTGACATTATTTGGTCATGGTCAGCGACATATGCCTACTTTGGTTGGTCATCGTGCATGGTATCCACACCGTGCCACAACTAGTTTAAGGTCCTTGTGCTTGCTAGTTGATACCTGGTGTTCCCAGACCATTGTTTCCCCCTCTGACCATTTGTGATTCGTATTATGAGTTGTCAACGCTGTCCACACATTGCGGATTTCTTTGGTCAAAGGCAGTACATATGCCTACTTTGGAGGGTCATTGTGCATCGTAGCCACGCCGTGCTTATGCTGAAGGCCGCTGTACTTGCTAGTTGAGAACTGATATTCCCAGACCATTGTTCCCCCCTCTGACCGTTTGTGACTCGTGTCATGGTTGGTGAATGATGACCACCCATATTGAAATTCTTTGGTCATGGTCAGTGACATATGCCTACTTTTGTTGTTTGGTGTGCATAGTAGCCATACTGTGCCACTACGTATTGAAGTTCTTTGTCCTTTCTAGTCGATACATAGGGTTCCCAAACCATTGTCTCTCCCTCTGACCATTTGTGACTCGTGTTATGAGTTGTCAATGTTGACCACACATAGTGGACTTCTTTGGTCATAGTCAGCGACGTATGCATCCTTTGGTTGGTCACTGTGCGTGCTAGCCACACCGTGCCACTACTTGTTGAAAACATTTCTACCCGCTAGTTGATAACTACACCGTGCCACAACGTATTGTAGCTCCTTGTGCTTGCTATTTTATACTTGGTGTTCCCAAACCATTGTTCCCAATCCATTGTTTCCCCCTCTGACCATTTGTGACTCGTGTGATGAGTTCTCAACGGTGACCACACACTGTGAAATTTGTTTGGTCATGGTTGGATACACATGCGTACTTTGGTTTGTCCATGTACATGGTTACCACGCCGTGTCACTACGTATCAAAGGTATTTGTGCTTTCTAGTCAATAGCTAGGGTTCCCAAACCAATGTTACCCCCCTTTGACTATCAGTGACTCGTGTTGTGAGTTTTCAGCTCTGACCACATGAAGTGAAATTCGTTTGTCATGGTCAGTGACATATGCATACTTTGGTTGGTCACTGTGCATGGTAGCCACGATGTGCCACTACATATTGAAGGTATTTGTACTTGCTACTCGATGACTAGTATTCACAAACCATTGTATTCCACTCTGACCATTTGTGACTCGTGTTATGAGTTGTCACAGATTACCACACTTAGTGACATTATGTGGTCATGGTCAGTGACATATGCGTACTTTTGTTGGTCATCGTGCATGGTATCCACACCGTGCCACAACTTATTGAAGGTCCTTGTGCTTGCTAGTTGATACCTAGTGTTCCCAAACCACTGTCTCCCCCTCTGGCCATTTGTGACTCCTATTATGAGTTGTCAACGCTGACCACACACAACGGATTTCTTTCGTCAAAGGTACTACATGTGCGTACTTTGGTCGATCATTGTGCATGGTAGCCACACCGTGCTTATACTGATTGAAGGTCGCTGTACTTGCTAGTTGAGAACTAATATTCACAGGCCATTGTTTTTCCCTCTGACCGTTTGTGACTCATGTTATGGTTGGTGAATGTTGACCACCCATATTGAAATTCTTTCATCATGGTCGGTGACATGCCTAGTTTGGTTCTTTGGTGTGCATAGTAGCCACACCGTGCCACTATGTATTGAAGTTCTTTGTCCTTTCTAGTCGATACATAGGGTTCCCAAACCACTGTCTCTCCCTCTGACCATTTGTGACTCGTGTTATGAGTTGTCAATGTTGACCATACATAGTGGACTTCTTCGGTCATAGTCAGTGACGTGTGCATCCTTTGGCTGGTAACTGTGCACGCTAGCCACACCGTGCCACTACTTGTTGAAAATCTTTCTACTTGCTAGTTGATAACTAGAGTTCCCAACCCATGTTCCCCCCACTGACCATTTGTGACTCGTGTAAGGAGTTTTGAACGTTGACCACACACTGTGAAATCCGTTTGGTCATGGTTTTTGACATATGCCTACTTTGGATTGTCACTGTACATGGTTACCACGCCGTGTCATTACGTATCGAAGGTCTTTGTGCTTTCTTGTTGACAGCTAGTGTTCCCAAACCATTGTTAGCCCCCTCTGACTATATGTGACTCGTGTTGTGAGTTTTAAATGGTGACCACATGAAGTGAAATTCTTTGTTCATGGTCAGTGACATATGCATACTTTGGTTGGGCACTGTGCATTGTAGCCACACAGTGCCACTACATATTGAAGGTATTTGTAATTGCTAGTCGATAACTAGTATACACAAACCATTATCTTCCACCCTGACCGTTTGCGACTCGTGTGATGAGTTGTCAAAGTTGACCACACCTAGTGACATTATTTGGTCATGGTCAGTGAAATATGCCTTCATTGGTTGGTCATCGTGCATTGTATCCACACTGTGCCACAACGTATTGAAGCTCCTTGTGCTTGCTATTTTATACTTGGTGTTCCCAAGCCATTGTTTCCCCCTCTGACCATTTGTGACTCGTATTATGAGTTGTCAAGGTCGACCACACACAGCGGATTTCTTTGGTCAGAGGCAGTACATATGCCTACTTTGGTCGGTCATTGTGCATGGTAGCCACACCGTGCTACTACTGACTGAAGGTCGTTGTAGTTTCTAGTTGGTATCTAGTAGTCCCAAATAATTGTTTCCCCATCTGACAATTCGTGACCCATATTATGGGTTGTGAACGTTGACCACACATCGTAAAATTATTTGGTCATGGTAAGTGGCACATGCCTAATCTGGTTGGTCATTGTGCAAGTTAGCCATACCATTCCACTGCTTGTTGAAAGTCTTTCCTAGTCAATAAATAGCAAAAGGTTTCTCCCTTTGACACCATGTCGGTTTTTGTTGATTTGTTACGCGTAGGTGCCTTCACTGGAATACTCCCTCCCACCCTCCTAGAGGGATGTTCCGTGGACGACCTGGAGGACAGATTTGCAACCGCATTATGACACCCCCCTACTCCCCCACGGCTTAGGCTCAAAGGTAGAGTTTAGGTATCACAACACGGCCACCCCCCCCCCCCAGGTCGCGAGCCTATTCTACATTGCACGTACGAGGATTCAAACCCAGGACCTACCACTGCAGAATCTAACTCTAGAAGCACTAAGCCAACTCACATGGTGTTCATATGATGTCCAAATGACTTTATAAGGGTTCCTATGGATAAAGGGCATAAAATAAGGGGGTGTAAGATTAGAGGGTAGTTATCAAAAGTATGAATGATAACAAAGTTAGTTTAATCATAAAAATTTGACGCAGACAGAATTTCAATTTTTGCAACTTCGAGCTTGAATAACCTCTCAACCATTGCTCCGATCGACCAGCCGTAAGAATGAAAGTTGATTACACACAGTGAAACTCTTTTTATGATATTCAGTGACACAAGCATATTTTGGTTGGTCATTGTGCATGGTAGCCACACCGTGCCACCACTTATCGAAGGTCTTTGTACTTGCTAGTAAATACCGAGTATTCCCAAACAAATGTTTCTCCCTCTGTCCATTTTTGACTTGTATTATGAGTTGTGAACGTTGACCGCACACACTTAACTTCTTTGGTCATGAGCAGTGATGTATGCCTACTTGGGTAGGTCATTGTGCACGGTAGCCACACCATGCCAATACATACGAAAAATCTTTGTACTTGCTAGAAGATACATAGTGTTTTGAAACCATGTTTCCCCCCCCTGACCATCTGGGACTCATGTTATGGGTTGTGAACGTTGACCACCGATATTGAAATTCTGCCCGGGCTCTACTTCTGACAACCACAGACCAGCCCTTTCATGACATCATAATTGCGGGAGGCCTAAATATTCGCTCCATTGTGGATAACATCGAAGAGTTGTGTGCAGAACGAGAACCAGCCTACCAAACAGAATACTAGAGAAGAATGCGAGGACGATACAATCCTCAATCACTCAACCCATACCGGCTGCCTACACCTCCTACAATGCCACCAACTCCTCCAACACCAGAGCCCTCTTCAGATGACCTTGCCCCCTCAGAAGATTCCTCTGAAGATCACACCTGATGCCATTGGAGGAGTATCCACTTCTAAAACAGCACACCGATAAGACGTCTCAATAACGGATCAGGTCCTGGACCTGACCAACATGGCCAACGGTCCTCCGGTCAATGGACCGTTCAGAACCACTGTCAATACATCGTCTAATAAAGTGACACTCATCACACCGTGTCCGGCTAACGGAAATGAAGCCGTTGCTCTGCCTGCTTGTCCTCTTCTGTCTTTTTATACCGAGGACGTTCATTCCCTCAGGTTAACCAGAAACGTTCTGCTCAATCCTGTTCTCCTTTGGTTCCGCGGCTTTGCTGTAGTGTCTTTACTCTGCTCGCTCCTCGCATTCCCTCTCTTTGCTAGCCCCTATCAACGCTTGGCTCCGTCACTCTTGCTCCTTCGCTCAGCTCTCTTACTCCGCCAAGCATCACTCACCTTGCCAGCACTCTCTCGCATCAACCTGCCTATCTCGACCACCTCGCGTCTCAACCTCTATCAGCTTCCCTGACTAAATTCTTGCACCGCTCTTGGTTACGTCACTCTGCTGACGTACACTTGCATGTCCTAACGCTTCTGCCTTCTTCTGCTGATGCTGTCCTCGCGTCTACATTCTTTTGACAATTGTCCCAGTCCTGGTCCCAGTCCCAGTCCCAGTCCCAGTCCTTCTCCCAGGCCCATTCTCAGTCCCAGTCCCAGTCCCAGTCCCAGTCCCAGTCCCATTCCCAGTCCCAGTCCTAGTCCCAGTCCCAGTCCCAGTCCTAGTCCAAGTCCCAGTCCCAGTCCGAGTCCGAGTCCTAGTCCCAGTCCCAGCCCCAGTCCTAGTCCCAGTCTCAGTCCCAGTCCTAGTCCCGATCCCAGTCTCGATCTAAGTCGCGATCCCACTTCCGATCCCAGTCCCGATCCGAGTCTCGATCCCACTCCTGATCCCAGTCCCAATCCCAGTCTCAGTCCCAGTCCTAGTCCCGATCCCAGTCTCGATCTAAGTCGCGATCCCACTTCCGATCCCAGTCCCGATCCGAGTCTCGATCCCACTCCTGATCCCAGTCCCAATCCCAGTCTCAGTCCCAGTCCTAGTCCCGATCCCAGTCTCGATCTAAGTCGCGATCCCACTTCCGATCCCAGTCCCGATCCGAGTCTCGATCCCACTCCTGATCCCAGTCCCAATCCCAGTCTCAGTCCCAGTCCTAGTCCCGATCCCAGTCTCGATCTAAGTCGCGATCCCACTTCCGATCCCAGTCCCGATCCGAGTCTCGATCCCACTCCTGATCCCAGTCCCAATCCCAGTCTCAGTCCCAGTCCTAGTCCCGATCCCAGTCTCGATCTAAGTCGCGATCCCACTTCCGATCCCAGTCCCGATCCGAGTCTCGATCCCACTCCTGATCCCAGTCCCAATCCCAGTCTCAGTCCCAGTCCTAGTCCCGATCCCAGTCTCGATCTAAGTCGCGATCCCACTTCCGATCCCAGTCCCGATCCGAGTCTCGATCCCACTCCTGATCCCAGTCCCAATCCCAGTCTCAGTCCCAGTCCTAGTCCCGATCCCAGTCTCGATCTAAGTCGCGATCCCACTTCCGATCCCAGTCCCGATCCGAGTCTCGATCCCACTCCTGATCCCAGTCCCAATCCCAGTCTCAGTCCCAGTCCTAGTCCCGATCCCAGTCTCGATCTAAGTCGCGATCCCACTTCCGATCCCAGTCCCGATCCGAGTCTCGATCCCACTCCTGATCCCAGTCCCAATCCCAGTCTCAGTCCCAGTCCTAGTCCCGATCCCAGTCTCGATCTAAGTCGCGATCCCACTTCCGATCCCAGTCCCGATCCGAGTCTCGATCCCACTCCTGATCCCAGTCCCAATCCCAGTCTCAGTCCCAGTCCTAGTCCCGATCCCAGTCTCGATCTAAGTCGCGATCCCACTTCCGATCCCAGTCCCGATCCGAGTCTCGATCCCACTCCTGATCCCAGTCCCAATCCCAGTCTCAGTCCCAGTCCTAGTCCCGATCCCAGTCCCGATCCTAGTCCCGATTCCAATTCCGATATTAGTTCCGATCCCAGTCCCGATCCCAGTCCCGATCCCAGTCCCGATCCCAGTCCCGATCCCTGTCCGGATCCCAGTCCCTATCCCAGTCACGATCCCAGTCACGATCCTATTCCTGATCCCAGTCCCGATCCGAGTCTCGATCCCACTCCTGATCCAAGTCCCAATCCCAGTTTCGATCCTAGTCCTGATCCTAGTCCCGACCCCAGTCTCGATCCCAGTCCCGATCCCAGTCCCGATCGCAGTCCTGATCCCAGTCCTGATCCCAGTCCCGGTACCAATCCCGATCCCAGTCTCGATCCCAGTCCCGATCCCACTTCAGATCCCAGTCCCGATCCCAGTCCCGATCCCAGTCCCGATCCCAGTCCCGATCCTAGTCCTCATCCTAGTCCCGATCCGAGCTCTGATCCCAGTCCCAATCCCAGTCCCGATCCCAGTCCTGATCCCAGTCCTGATCCCAGTCCCGGTCCCAATCCCGATCCCAGTCTCGATCCCAGTCCCGATCCCACTTCAGATCCCAGTCCCGATCCCAGTCCCGATCCCACTCCAGATCCCAGTCCCGATCCCAGTCCCGATCCCACTCCAGATCCCAGTCCCGATCCCAGTCCCGATCCCACTCCAGATCCCAGTCCCGATCCCAGTCCCGATCCCACTCCAGATCCCAGTCCCGATCCCAGTCCCGATCCCACTCCAGATCCCAGTCCCGATCCCAGTCCCGATCCCACTCCAGATCCCAGTCCCGATCCCAGTCCCGATCCCACTCCAGATCCCAGTCCCGATCCCAGTCCCGATCCCACTCCAGATCCCAGTCCCGATCCCAGTCCCGATCCCACTCCAGATCCCAGTCCCGATCCCAGTCCCGATCCCACTCCAGATCCCAGTCCCGATCCCAGTCCCGATCCCACTCCAGATCCCAGTCCCGATCCCAGTCCCGATCCCACTCCAGATCCCAGTCCCGATCCCAGTCCCGATCCCACTCCAGATCCCAGTCCCGATCCCAGTCCCGATCCCACTCCAGATCCCAGTCCCGATCCCAGTCCCGATCCCACTCCAGATCCCAGTCCCGATCCCAGTCCCGATCCCACTCCAGATCCCAGTCCCGATCCCAGTCCCGATCCCACTCCAGATCCCAGTCCCGATCCCAGTCCCGATCCCACTCCAGATCCCAGTCCCGATCCCAGTCCCGATCCCACTCCAGATCCCAGTCCCGATCCCAGTCCCGATCCCACTCCAGATCCCAGTCCCGATCCCAGTCCCGATCCCACTCCAGATCCCAGTCCCGATCCCAGTCCCGATCCCACTCCAGATCCCAGTCCCGATCCCAGTCCCGATCCCACTCCAGATCCCAGTCCCGATCCCAGTCCCGATCCCACTCCAGATCCCAGTCCCGATCCCAGTCCCGATCCCACTCCAGATCCCAGTCCCGATCCCAGTCCCGATCCCACTCCAGATCCCAGTCCCGATCCCAGTCCCGATCCCACTCCAGATCCCAGTCCCGATCCCAGTCCCGATCCCACTCCAGATCCCAGTCCCGATCCCAGTCCCGATCCCACTCCAGATCCCAGTCCCGATCCCAGTCCCGATCCCACTCCAGATCCCAGTCCCGATCCCAGTCCCGATCCCACTCCAGATCCCAGTCCCGATCCCAGTCCCGATCCCACTCCAGATCCCAGTCCCGATCCCAGTCCCGATCCCACTCCAGATCCCAGTCCCGATCCCAGTCCCGATCCCACTCCAGATCCCAGTCCCGATCCCAGTCCCGATCCCACTCCAGATCCCAGTCCCGATCCCAGTCCCGATCCCACTCCAGATCCCAGTCCCGATCCCAGTCCCGATCCCACTCCAGATCCCAGTCCCGATCCCAGTCCCGATCCCACTCCAGATCCCAGTCCCGATCCCAGTCCCGATCCCACTCCAGATCCCAGTCCCGATCCCAGTCCCGATCCCACTCCAGATCCCAGTCCCGATCCCAGTCCCGATCCCACTCCAGATCCCAGTCCCGATCCCAGTCCCGATCCCACTCCAGATCCCAGTCCCGATCCCAGTCCCGATCCCACTCCAGATCCCAGTCCCGATCCCAGTCCCGATCCCACTCCAGATCCCAGTCCCGATCCCAGTCCCGATCCCACTCCAGATCCCAGTCCCGATCCCAGTCCCGATCCCACTCCAGATCCCAGTCCCGATCCCAGTCCCGATCCCACTCCAGATCCCAGTCCCGATCCCAGTCCCGATCCCACTCCAGATCCCAGTCCCGATCCCAGTCCCGATCCCACTCCAGATCCCAGTCCCGATCCCAGTCCCGATCCCACTCCAGATCCCAGTCCCGATCCCAGTCCCGATCCCACTCCAGATCCCAGTCCCGATCCCAGTCCCGATCCCACTCCAGATCCCAGTCCCGATCCCAGTCCCGATCCCACTCCAGATCCCAGTCCCGATCCCAGTCCCGATCCCACTCCAGATCCCAGTCCCGATCCCAGTCCCGATCCCACTCCAGATCCCAGTCCCGATCCCAGTCCCGATCCCACTCCAGATCCCAGTCCCGATCCCAGTCCCGATCCCACTCCAGATCCCAGTCCCGATCCCAGTCCCGATCCCACTCCAGATCCCAGTCCCGATCCCAGTCCCGATCCCACTCCAGATCCCAGTCCCGATCCCAGTCCCGATCCCACTCCAGATCCCAGTCCCGATCCCAGTCCCGATCCCACTCCAGATCCCAGTCCCGATCCCAGTCCCGATCCCACTCCAGATCCCAGTCCCGATCCCAGTCCCGATCCCACTCCAGATCCCAGTCCCGATCCCAGTCCCGATCCCACTCCAGATCCCAGTCCCGATCCCAGTCCCGATCCCACTCCAGATCCCAGTCCCGATCCCAGTCCCGATCCCACTCCAGATCCCAGTCCCGATCCCAGTCCCGATCCCAGTCCCAATCCCAGTCCCAATCTCATTCCCAGTACCAATCCCGATCCCAGTTTCGATCCCAGTCCCGATCCCATTCCCGATCCCAGTCCCGATCCTAGTCTTGATCCCAGTCCCGATCCTAGTCCCGATCCCAGTCCCGATCCTATTCCCGATCCATGTCCCGATCCTAGTCCTGGTCCCAGTCCCAATCCTAGTCCCGGTCCTAGTCCCGATCCGAAAGCTGATCTTAATCCCGATCCCTGTCCCGGTCCTAGTCCAAGTCCCACTCTTAGTCCCAGTCCCTGTCTCAGTCCCAGTCCCTGTCCCAGTCCCAGTCCCAGTCCCAGTCCCAGTCCTAAACCTAGTCCTAGTCTCAGTACCAGTCCCAGTCCCAGTCCTAGTCCCAGTCCCAGTCCGAGACCTAGTCGTAGTCCCAGTCTCAGTCACAGTTCTAGTCACAGTCCCGGTCCCAGTCCCAGTCCCAGTCCGAGTCCTAGTCGCAGTCCCAGTCCCAGTCCCAGTCCGAGTCCTAGTCGCAGTCCCAGTCCCAGTCCCAGTCCGAGTCCTAGTCGCAGTCCCAGTCCCAGTCCCAGTCCGAGTCCTAGTCGCAGTCCCAGTCCCAGTCCCAGTCCGAGTCCTAGTCGCAGTCCCAGTCCCAGTCCCAGTCCGAGTCCTAGTCGCAGTCCCAGTCCCAGTCCCAGTCCGAGTCCTAGTCGCAGTCCCAGTCCCAGTCCCAGTCCGAGTCCTAGTCGCAGTCCCAGTCCCAGTCCCAGTCCGAGTCCTAGTCGCAGTCCCAGTCCCAGTCCCAGTCCGAGTCCTAGTCGCAGTCCCAGTCCCAGTCCCAGTCCGAGTCCTAGTCGCAGTCCCAGTCCCAGTCCCAGTCCGAGTCCTAGTCGCAGTCCCAGTCCCAGTCCCAGTCCGAGTCCTAGTCGCAGTCCCAGTCCCAGTCCCAGTCCGAGTCCTAGTCGCAGTCCCAGTCCCAGTCCCAGTCCGAGTCCTAGTCGCAGTCCCAGTCCCAGTCCCAGTCCGAGTCCTAGTCGCAGTCCCAGTCCCAGTCCCAGTCCGAGTCCTAGTCGCAGTCCCAGTCCCAGTCCCAGTCCGAGTCCTAGTCGCAGTCCCAGTCCCAGTCCCAGTCCGAGTCCTAGTCGCAGTCCCAGTCCCAGTCCCAGTCCGAGTCCTAGTCGCAGTCCCAGTCCCAGTCCCAGTCCGAGTCCTAGTCGCAGTCCCAGTCCCAGTCCCAGTCCGAGTCCTAGTCGCAGTCCCAGTCCCAGTCCCAGTCCGAGTCCTAGTCGCAGTCCCAGTCCCAGTCCCAGTCCGAGTCCTAGTCGCAGTCCCAGTCCCAGTCCCAGTCCGAGTCCTAGTCGCAGTCCCAGTCCCAGTCCCAGTCCCGGTCCCAGTCCCGATCCCAGTCCCGATCACATGTCCCGATCCCAGTCCCGATCCTAGTCCCGATCCCAGTCCCGATCCCTGTCCCGATCCCAATCCCGATCCCAGTCTCGATCAATGTTTCCCGATCCCAGTCGCGATCCTAGTCCCAATCCCAGTCCGGATCCCAGTCCCGGTCCCAGTCCCGATCCCAGTCCCGATCCCAGTCACTGTCAGAAGAATGTAGACACGAGGACAGCAGCAGCTGAAGCAGGCAGAAGAGTTTAGGACATGCAAGTGTACGTCAGCAAGGTGACGTAACCGAGAGCGGTGCGAGGAGTGAGTCGCGGAAGCTGATAGAGGCTGACACGCAAGGTAGTCGAGGTAGACAGGTTGATGTGAGAGAGTGATGGCGAGATGAGTGATGGTTGGCGGAGTATGAGAGCTGAGCGAAGGAGTGAGAGTGACGGAGCGAAGCGTTGAGAGGGGCTGGCGAAGACAGGAAATTTGAGGAGCGATCAGAGTGAAGACACGGCGGCGAAGCCGCGGAACCAAAGGGAAACAGGATGAGTAGAACTGTTCTTGTTGACTCCAGGGAATGAACATTCTCGGCATAAAAGGACAGAACAGGACAAATGATCATAGCAACGGCTCCTTTCCGCTAGCCGGACGCGGGTGACAAATGTCACGTTATTAGGGGATGACTTGACATGTTGGGCTCAACGGTTAGTCTGACCGAGGGCCGTTGGGTCAAGGGCGTTCGGTCTCGAACCTGAACGGTTATTGAGAAAGTGGGAATAACTCTTGTCGAAGTCGATGATTTCCAACAGACCCCTTGAGTCCGACAATAGTTAATGGCAGTACTTTTCCCAATCTCCTGGGAGTTGACCATTGTGGCGTTCAAGAAGATCCTTCCACATGGTGTGCAGATCTTTTGGATGAGCTGCCACCAGGTAGTGTAGGTCTCTGGTCATGAAGCGTCGCAGCCAGGCACGAAGACCGTAGTCAAGGCTATCCTGCTTTCTGGTCATCTCAGCTGGGGAGCAGCGCTTGCCGAGATACGTGGGTCTTCCAAGGAGGGCATTTGTAGTTGCAAATCCACCAACGAGCTCTGGGTAGATAAGGTTATAGATTTGTGTTTGCCACTCTTGGATATTGCTTTCTTCTTTGTAGATGATCTCGGCAGCTTGTCCTTGTCCCACTGCAGCAGGAATAGGGGCAGGTACTGGAGACCATTCTTCCACTGGTTCCTCTACCTCTTCCTCTTCTTCTTCTGCTGGTACCAGATCAATTTTGAGGAAGGGTCTGGAGTTGGGGTCTTTTGGCAGAGGTGGAATGACAGGATTGTCTCGGCAGGAGAGAGTGATCCATCGTCGTTTCCATGCTTCCTGCTGTAGGCTGAACCAGAGTTCTGGTCCATTCCTCACATTGGTGCGTAGATGATGGAACGACATATCCACGAGGTTGAAGAGATGTCCCCATAACAGAAGGAAGGTTGCATGGTAGAGATGTGGAGGATGTTGATGCGTGCGTTGATGCTCGTGGGCACCGAGAAGAAAGTCGGAGGCACGGTACTCATTGATGAAGATGGTGCTGGTTAAGGTCAGCACAGTATGTGACCAGCTGTGGATGTTGCTCCCATCTTCCTCAAGAGTGGGGCAGCCATGCCAAGGGTTGGCCATGCTGGATGGAGCGAAAGGGCAGCGGCAGTTGGAGCAGCAGGTTGCGACTGATTGAAGATGAGGAGTTGAGGGGAGAGTGGTGATCATATGGGCACGGGAGTGAAACCACGTGCGTCGAGGAAGGTTTGGACTGTTAAGTGGAAGAGGCGAGGGCAGTTAGCAGCAGAAACGAGAAGTGATTGAATGGGCGCAGGGATGGAACGACGTACACAGGCAAAGTTTTCGGTGTGGGCGCAGGTCGTCGCGGAACAGGCGATGCGACCGGGCGGATCCTTGTGCCGAGCGGAGCGGAAGCGGATAATGGTGGAGGAACGATAGATGATGGAGTGGGCGCAGGGGCAAAACCTCGTGCGCGACTGAAGTAGGGGTATAGGATGCGGCAAGGGGAAGGCAGGTGCCAACGCGTCGCGAGAAATCTGCTACCGGCATGGGTGCAGGCTGCTGCAAAGCGGGTAGCTAGCTCGTGCAGATCCTTGTGCTGGCCACAGATGCTGATGATGATTGTTGGACCAGAAGCTGATGATGATGATGGAGTGGGCGCAGGGGCGAGCCGCGTGCGCTGAAGGAAGTTTCAGCATGGGCGCAGGTCGTCGCGGAAAAGGCG
This sequence comes from Penium margaritaceum, assembly GCA_023375785.1. Lineage (NCBI taxonomy): Eukaryota > Viridiplantae > Streptophyta > Zygnematophyceae > Desmidiales > Peniaceae > Penium > Penium margaritaceum. The sequence continues at coordinate 20,227 of SZWC01002183.1, forward strand.
ATGCGACCGGGCGGATCCTTGTGCTGAGCTGAAAGCGATACAGAAGTGGAGGAACCGATTGATTGATGAGTGGGCGCAGGGGCGGAACCACGTGCGCTGCGAAGCCATGCTGATGCGAATGATTGATGAGAAGGTCGTGCGGACGATGCTGATGTCAGAGGGAAGGCGGTGAGGCAGGAATCAGACAGCTGATGGAGCTGAGGAGACTGGAGCGAGGATGGCAGGAAGGGCTGTAAGAAGCAGATGACAATGATGAGAGAAGTGAATTATGGACAAGAGAGGTAGGGAGCGATGCGAGCGGAGGGAGCCAAGATGGGAGGCGACGCGGCAGAGAGGTAGAGCGACACAACCACTTCTTCTGCGTTCAGGAGAGTGACGGCTTGTTCCCCAGTTGGCTCAGAAATGGGAGCAGGAAGACTGATGGTGTCCGATATCCTGGCAGCTGGAAGACGTTGGTTGCGACAGAGGTAGTCAGGCAGCGGGCAGAGGTACTAGACCGCTGATGTCAGGAGAGTGACGGCTTGTTCCCCAGCTGGCTCGGAAATGGGAGCAGGAAGACTGATGGTGTCCGATATCCTGACGGCGGCAGTTTTGGCTGCAACTGCTGATGAGGCGAGAAGGCGATGCGAGAAGGCGGCTCGAGATGATGGACGCAAGCAGACTGAGGAAGTCGAGGAGGGAGTCGTAGATGAGGCTGATGAGGCAAGATGCCAGAGGTGGAGATGCTTCCAGAGGTAGAGGCAACAAGGGACTGTGAATGGCAGATCACAGGAAGCTTCTTGGTAGTTGACAGCAGGCGGCGGCTCGAGAGTTGCTTGAGGCTGATGTGGGTGACACGTCACCGGTTGTTAGCCACGGGCGCAGAAATGGGCGCTGGGCATTCTTAGGACGACGAGGCGTTTCTTCAACACAGAGAACTCGTCAGGCAGAGCTGCTGTTGTCAGCTGCTGGCGAAGCAACGGGGCGCGGGGCGATGGTAGCGGCGACAGAAGATTGCAGGTGGAAGCGATGGACGGAAGATGGCGGTAGAGCGATGACGTAGTCACGGGGCACCAGGTAATGTTGCCTGATGCTCTGATACCATGTCAAAAGAATGTAGACACGAGGACAGCAGTAGTAGAAGCAGGCAGAATCGTTTAGGACATGCAAGTGTACGTCAGCAAGGTGACGTAACCGAGAGCGGTGCAAGGAGTTAGTCGCGGAAGCTGATAGGGACAGAGACGCAAGGTAGTCGACGTAGACAGGTTGATGTGAGAGAGTTCTGGCAAGGTGAGTGATGGTTGGCGGAGTAAGAGAGCTGAGCGAAGGAGCGAGAGTGACGGAGCGAAATGTTGAGAGGGGCTGGCAAAGACAGGAAATGCAAGGAGCGAGCAGAGCGAAGACACGGCGGCGAAGCCGCGGAACCAAAGGGGAACAGGATGAGCAGAACTGTTCTGGTTGACTCCAGGGGAATGAACATCCTCGGCATAAAAGAAGAGAATAGGACAAATGATCAGAGCAACGGCTTCTTTCCGCTAGCCGCACGCGGGTGACAGATGTCACGTTATTAGGGGATCACTTGACATGTTGGGCTCAATGGTTAGTCTGACCGAGGGCCATTGGGTCAAGGTGGTTCGGTCTCGGACCTGAACCGTTATTGAGAAAGTGGGAATAACTCTTGTCGGAGTCGATGATTTCCAATAGTCACGATCCCAGTCCCGATCCCAGTCCCGATCCCCGTCCCGATCCCTGTCCTGATCCCAGTCCCGATCCCAGTCCCGATCCCAGTCCCGATCCCAGTCCCGATCCCAGTCCCGATCCCAATCCCGATCCCAGTCCCGATCCCA